>VMDO01002186.1:73400-153710 GCA_007922755.1 Pedetes capensis
GCTAAGCAGGGTCGGGCCTGGTTAGTACCTGGATGGGAGACCGCCTGGGAACACCAGAAGCTGTAGGCTTGGGAGAAGGACCTGGCAACCCCCTCCCAAAAATCAATCTGCCATTGAAAACCCTATGAACAGCAGAGAAGCACTGACAATAGTGTTTCCCCTGTTGTACAGAGGGTCGCTATGAGTTGGATACCGACTCAATAGCACCTAACAACAACAACAACTAGATAGCCAGAAAGACATAAATGAACAGTTTTGATATCTAATAAACAGTAAACTAAAGATAAGGTTGAAGTGCTGTGGAAACCAAAGGAGTTAAAAACTAGTTCAGTATTGTTGGTGAATTTCAGTTCTTTGTTGCTCAATTTGGGCACATGTGGGAGAACTGAACCCTTTAATAATCATGAAGTTAAAGAAAATCTCTTGAGTCAAATGAAAGTAAAGTTCCAAATGAAAGCTAGATGCATAGAAATACTTAATCTTGCAAGACCAGCTGAAAGACTCTTTTTGCTCACAGTGTGAATAGTCAGCATAAAAGCTCAATGCTATATAAAACAGAAAGATGGCCCTCAGCAGAAATGCAGCAACAGATCACTGAGGGATGCAGATCTGAATAACTGAAGACCTCCTATTTAACCACATTTTTTTGGTCACACTGGCCATGGTGGAAGATTGTAAGACACATTGAAAAAGCTTGTTCTGGGCACTGGATGGCTCAGGGAGAGCTCTGGACACTGTGGTCCAGGTTGGGCTTGGAGGTGGAAGAGATGAAGCCGCCTTACACAATACCACATGCTGTCTAGGTGTGGGGCAAGGAAGTGGCCTCTCTAATTTGTCAAAAACTCATTTTCAGACTACAAGGTCTCCTAGCAGCAGAATGGTTTCTGGAACATGCCTTCTCTTTCTTGTGCCAAAATAGGACTATTTACCCAGCTGCAAAGGATGAAAAATAATGACATTAAAAAAGATTGGAGTGCTTAAAAGATATGGATTTAATTAAGCATACCTGCCATTTGGGGATGGAGGGATTTGGAGAGGCATAGGTAAGATCCAATTTCTACTGTTTCACTGCATTGCCACCATGGTCCTAATGTGGCATGCTCTTTGGCTTTTCTCTTGGCCAAGTGGGTGGATAACACAGAAATGATTCTTCCTCTCTGCCAAATTGAAGTGAAGACCATTTTTATCACCCCTGTGGTCCTGAAGAAGCAGAGTTTGTTCCCAGAATCTCATATTTCTATTATCAGTCCTCATCTTACAGCTTTTAGACTTATTTTCTCTCTATAGGACTTGAAAACTGGTCCCTCTGCCCAGTAGGGAGACAGATGCCAAGCAATTCTTCTACTTTTCTTCCTTCTGAAAGTACCTAAGTCTCCCCTGTATCTTTGGATCAATACTCAGCTCCACAAGCAACTCAGTTCTAAATCTCAGGTTTGGATCTCTACATCCATAGAAACTATAGAGAAAACAGACTCTCTTGGGAACTGGAAACTTTCCTGGGTTAGTGTGCTCCTTATTGCAATAATTCTGTATGTAGTAGTTTTGATACTTATCAGATCCATTCCAATGACAGATAAATGTAATGTGCTTGGTCAGTGTGAATTGAATTTTGATATGTATGTATGAATTCTTCTGAGTTACAAGAATAGAACAGAATTATAATTCTGTAAACGACAGGTCAGTTCAGGTGCCATCAAGTCATGTCTGACTCAGTGACCCTCATGGGGTTTTCAATGCCTAATTATTTCGGGATTGCTTTGAGAGTAGATTGCAACATACTTCTCCCATTTTTGCAGTGCTGGGCATTGAACCTGGGTCCTCAGAGAGTTCAAAGCAGCACTCTACCAACTGAGCTAAACCCCAGCCCATAAATGACAATACTTGATTTATATAGTACCTTTTAAAACACTTCCATAACCATCTCACATTCAGAAACTATTTTAAAATATTCATTTAAAATGATTTGCTGGATATGGTGGTACATGCCCATAATCCCAGCAACTTGTGGGGAGTAAGCAAGAGGATGGCAAGTTTGAGGCCAGAGGTAGCCTGTGTAGCTTAGTGAGACCCTTTCTCAAGGTAAAAAATCAAAAGGGTTAGGGTGTAGCTCAGTGGTAGAGCACTTGCAAAGTGTGCACAAGACCTTGGGTTCAACCCCTCAGTACAGTAAAAATAATATAAATAAACAAGTAAATAATTAAATACCATAATCTAAGCATTTTACTTACCATATCTTCAATTTCTATGCTTTACTTGGTTCTACAATCAATGTCCATGGAAGCAGCAGTCAAGAAATCAAAAGACACATTGCTTTGGGAAAAGCTGAGGCAAAAAATCTCTTTAAAGTATTGAAAAGTCAAGATGTCACATTGGAGATGAAGGTGTGCCTGACTCATGCCGTGGTATTTTCAGTCACATCTTATGGTTGTGAAAGCTGGACATTGAACAAGAAAGACAGGAAAAGAATTGATGCTTTTGAATTATGATACTGGAGATTATTATTGAATATACCATGGACTGCCAAAAGAACCAACAGATCTGTCCTAGAAGAAGTGCAACCAGAATGCTCCTTGGAAGCAAGGATAGCTAGACTGCGTCTTACGTATTTTGGACATGTAGTCAGGAGGGACCAATCCCTGGAGAAAGACATTATGTTTGGGAGAGTGGCAGGTCAATGGAGAAAAGGAAAACCCTCCACCAGATGGATTGACACAGTGTCTGCAGCAATGGGCTTAAACATAAATAAGATTGTATGCATGGCACAGAATCGGAGAGTGTTTCGTTTTGCAGTTCATAGGTTTGCTATGAGTCGGACTTGACTCAAGGGCACCTAGCAACAACAACAACTTACCATATCAGCCTTTGTAGGAAACAGTAACAATAATTACTATTAGTGAATATAATAGATCACACTTCTTAGGTATTTACTGATAGTAGGCATAGTGCTAAGCATTTTACATATGTAACACATTTAATCCTCTTTATAACTCTATGAGGTAGATACTGTTATTATTCTAATTTTAGAGAGAGTCCTATGAAGTGGATACAATTGTTACTTTAATTTTACAGAAGAGAAAACTGGATCAGAGAGGTTAAGTAGCTTACCAATGTCACAAAGCTGATAAATGGTGAGGCTGGAATTTTTAAACACCTAAGCAATTTATTGACTTTATGAAGAAGAACACATTATGATTGGAGGAAGACTCACTAACAACCTGTGCTATGCAGATGAAGCAACTGTGCTTGCTGAAAGTGAAGAGGATTTGAAATATTTATTGATGAAGATCAAAGAACACAGCCTTCAGTATGGATTGTACCTCAACGTCAACAAAACAAAAATCCCTACAACTGGGTCAGTACACAACTTCACTATAAATGGAGAAATATTGAAGTTGTACAAGATTTTTTATTTGGTTCTACAATCAACACCCATGGAAGCAGCACTCAAGAAATCAGAAGATGAATTACATTGGACAAAGCTGTTGCAAAAGACCTCTTTAAAGTGTTGAAAAGTAAAGATATCACATTGAACACAAAGGTGTGCCTGACTCATGCCAGGTATTTTCAGTTGCATTATATGCTTGTGAAAGTTGGACATTGAACAAAGGAGACAGGAGAAGAATTGAAGCGTTTGAGTAATGGTGCTAGAGATGAATATTGAGTATACCACTGACTGCAAAAAACAAAACAAAACAAACAAACAAAAAAAACAAAAAAACCTCCAAAAGATCTGTTCTAGAAGAAGTGCAAGCAGAGTACTCCTTGGAAGCAAGGATGGCAAGACTGTGTCTTACACATTTTGGATGTGTTATCAGGAGGGACCAATCCCTGAAGAAAGACATCATGTTTGGGAGAGTGGTGGATCAATGAAAAAAAAAAATAAAAGAAAACTCCACTAGATGGACTGACACAGTGTCTGCAACAATGGGCTTAAACATAAAAAAGATCATGTGCCTGGCACAGACTTAGCGAGTGTTTTGTTCTGTTGTATATAGGGTTGCTCTTAGTTGGACCTGAGTGAGTTGTTATTGTTGTTAGGTGCTCTCAAGTCAGGTTCAATTTATAGTGATCCTATATACAACAGAATGAAACACTACCTACCCCTGTACCATGCACACAATCTTTTCATGTTTGAGCCCATTGATGCAGCCACTATGTTTCTTCTCATTTTAAATGATGCCGCATCAGTAAAAGCAGGTACAAGGGGCTTTACTCCATTCTCTTCATTCAACTCAGCTCTACTTTGAGGAGGCAACTCTTCCCCACTCATTTCTTGAATGCCTTTCACCCTCAAGGCTTATTTTCTGGCACTATATGTGACAGCGCTTCTCTGCTACTCATATGGTTTTCAATGGCTAATTGTTTCAGGAGTGGGCTGCTAAGTCTTCTCCCTAGTCTGTTTTAGTCTGGAAGTTCAGCTGAAGCCTGTCCATCATGGGTGACCCTGCTGGTATCTGAAATACTGGTACCAAAGCTTTCAGCCTCACAGAAACTCACAAGCCCCCATAGCATGACAGGCTGACAGACACATCAGGCATAGTGAGTATTTGTTTCTCCACCCCACAGATAATACTCCCTGATGGCAAGGACTAGGACTTAAGAATTCCAGCTTCACCATGTAGTAGCTGTGTGACTTTGGCAAGCTACTTAACCTCTCTGATCAGTGTTAAACTAAAGTGCCTGCAGAATGTAGAACATTTCACTGGTGAATCTCAAGATATTTACCAAATCTATCCTTTGTGTACAGCAAAGGTGATTTTAGACCACGAGAAATAAAGAAAATAACACACGATCTTGTGTTTTTCACAACTGATTTAAAAGTCCTCCCCAGATGAAGACTTTTGTGCCAGTCTGAAAGATCATCATAATGCAAGGCAATAAATTAATGCAGCTAAGTCTATAAGTCCTACACGAGAGGCAATAAGAAGCATGGTTCAGAGGAGGGAAAGAAGAGCAAGCGTAGGATGTGCCAAGTTGAGCGAAAACACAGAGTGAGTTAATGTTCAAGCAAAAGCTCATATTGGAGTCTTTCATCCACCAGGCGACAGCTCTCCCATCAGGCCAACATGAGTCACAGCCAAACACTGGTAAGAGACTGAGGATCAAAGAAATGTTGCCGATTTCCAAATGTTCCAGTGCTCCAAATAGCAAACTCACCTGATTTATAAAACTTCTGGGTCAGGATCCTATTAACTCACTAAATTATTCACTCACTTGCTTACTCCCTACAATTGGTATTTAAATTGACTGTGTACTAAGCTCTGTATTGGGGCTGGGATTTAGCTCAGTGGGTAGAGCACCACTCTGCAGTCTCTGAGGTCTCTGGTTCTATTCCCAGCACCACAAAAATGGGAGAAGGACATGGCAATCCACTCCCAAGGCAATCCTGAAACAGCCATTGAAAACCCTATGAGGGTCGCTATGAATCAAACCTAACGACAACAATAAGCTCTGTATTAGACAATAGAAGTCTCCAGGTAGAAATAGAAAAAGAAAAAGCTTTAAATTTCAGAATAACTTTTCTGACCAGGCAGCCATTTCTGGATACAATTTGGCATTGTGGGAGATATTTAAGAAACCACCACTAATTTTGAACTTGAATGCTTTAAATGAGGTGTAATTGGGTACTTGACTAACTGTATCAATCCAAGTAGCGTATTTTGAGGAACCTCTGTATGTAAACCTTCTGGGAAATAAATGGACAAAAGTCTCTGCACTCAGAAAGATGATCATGTATATCATTAAGTTTTATTGTGGGTCTGTGAACCTGATGGTGTGAGGACTCGTGGATAAGGAGAACCTCTTTACGCAATCTAATACAAAGATTTTGGAAGTCCACAATGTCTTGGCTGAGAGTCACTGGTTAGGGCTCACCGCTATTTGTGTTTTGCTCATTCTCCTGGGTGTGACAAAGCTTATCATTCCCAGTTCTCTTTGCAGCTTGGTGTGGCAATGGCAGTGAGTTTTGTTTACTAGAAGGTGAGCACAAAGGATATATACTTCTGTGCACTGTCCTCACTCTATTTCCCAACCAGCTGGTAAAATGAGAGGACTTTGAATCTTGGGTGAAGCCATTCTTGTTGTTGTTGTTGTTAGGTGCTATTGAGTCAGGTCCAACTCATAGCAACCCTATGTACAACAGAACAAAACACTCCCTGATTCTGTGCCAGGCACATGACATTATTTATGTTTAAGCCTATTGTTGCAGACACTGTGTCAATCCATCTGGTTGAGGATTTTCCTTTTTTTTTTCATTGACCTTCCACTCTTCCAAACATGAATATCCTTCTCCAGGGATTGGTCCCTCCTGACTACATGTCCAAAATATGTAAGACGCAGCCATAAGATACCGGAAATTAGAATGAATAATCAATTGCCCACCCTTAGTGGGGTGTGAGGAGGGAAAGATTGTGCTAAGCCACTGTGATTTGGGGGCTATTGTTTGTAACAATTGGCCTATCTTAACTATTAGTAGCTCCAGGCATGACAGTGTCAGAGTGTTTTGTTCTCTTGTACATAGGGTCGCTATGAGTCAGACCCAACTCGATGGCACCTAACAACAACAACAACTCAAACTGTTAATATCAGTGCTTTATTTACATAAGGCAAAATCCTGGAAGCTAGGGTTCCAGGCCAAGTGTAAGGAAGGAAAATGATAAAACTTAGAAAATATATTCAAACTTACAAAGCACTTTCATGTTGTTGTTGTTAGGTGCCATTGAGTCGGTATCTGACTCATAGCGACCCTCTGTACAACAGGGGAAACACTATTGTCAGTGCTTCTTTGCTGTTCATAGGGTTTTCAATGGCAGATTGATTTTTGGGAGGGGTTTGCCAGGTCCTTCTCCCAAGCCTATAGCTTCCAGTGTTCCCAGGCGGTCTCCCATCCAGGTACTAACCAGGCCCGACCCTGCTTAGCTTCCGAGATCTGACAGGATCGGATGCCACAGGGCTATAGCTGCAGGCAGCATTTTTATATACATTACTTAATTTTGGCATTGAGTCCAATAATAACCATAAAGAGATAGGTAGCATTGTGCCCATTGTGTTAATACTAGGCTGTTTGTGTTAGGTAACATGGAATACAGTGAGACTATGAAAATAAATTTAGGTTCAGTTAGGGAAAAGCTGCTCCAGGGCCTTGCACATAACTTGTAAGTGCTCTACCAGTGGGTGGCACGCACAGACCTTTTTTTTATTTTTTAGATTCAGAGTTTCACTTAGTTACACAGAGTGCCTTTGGCCTTGAACTTGCAATCCTCCTGCCTCTGCCTCCTAAGTCGCTGGGATTGCATGCATGAGCCACCATGGCAGGCCTTAAAACTCTTTTTCAAAGCCCTCCTTCCCTCCTTTAATGAGTCTGCAATAAAAGGAAAAGAGCATAAGAGATATGGGATTATTCTCCTATGGGCCATGGCTCTTGGATATGACGCCATTGGCTGTCCTGTGGCCACTGTGCACTCTGGGAGCATAGTTCACGTGGTTTTCTCCACAGCATGGCAGTACCAGGCTTGCTTTCAGCATGATTACTATAATTGCTTAAGGGTGTCCACATTTTTCAGCTGCAACTTGTAAGAATATAACTGAGCTCCTTCCTTCTACTCCTCACCAATGCAAACAGTTCTCCTCACCCCAGAACATCATAATGCTGCACAGCCTTTGCTATACTTTTTTCTTATTTGAGGCATTTGTCAATAGGACTTTGTCTTTTATTCTTTCTTACAAGAAAGAGAATTTCCTCACCCCTCATTTTCATATAACCTACAGGGCTCTGTCCTAATGGTCACTGACCACAACTACCCCACCTGATGATTTTTCTAATTTTGGCTTCATTAATTCATACAACTAATATACCTAACATTTTCCTGGACATATGAGGTACATGTGAGGGACATATGAGGACATATGAGGTACATAAAAATGAATAGGATATGATTCCTGTTTTTATAAGAACATATTTGCAGAAATATTTAAAATATTTAAAAAGCCCATTTGTCTATTGGGTGTTGTTTTCTTGGGTTCTTTACAAATTCTGAAAATTAGTCCTCTGTCTGATGTACAGGATGTGAAGATATTTTCCCATTCAGTAGGGATTTCTTTGACTCTGTTGATTGTTTCCTTTGCTGTACAGAAGCTTTTTAATTTCACGTAATCCCATTTATCTATTCTTGTTGTAATTTGTTGAGCAATTGGAGTCCTATCAAGGAAATACTTTCCTATGCCTATATGTTGGAGCATATTGCCTAACCTTTCTTCTATTAAAGTTTCTGGTTTTATGTTGAGGTCTTTTACCCATTTTGAGTTAACTCTCATGCATATTGAGAGATGTGGGTCAGTTTTCATTTTTCTGCGAGTGGATATCCATGTTTCCCAGCACCATTTATTGAAAAGGCTGTCCTTTTTTCAATTTACTTGCTTTGCTCTTTTGCCAAAAATCAGGTGGCTATAGGTGTGTTAAGGTATTTCTGGATCCTCTATTCTGTTCCACTGGTCTTCAGGCCTACTTTTGTGCCAGTACTGAGCTGTTTTTGCTACCACTGCCATGTAGTATAGATTAAAGTCAGGGATTGTGATTCCACCTGCACTAGTTTTGTAGCTTAAGAGTGTTTTGGCTAGTGGTCTTTTGTGATTCCATATGAATTTTTGGATCATTTTTTTCTATGTCTATAAAGTCTGTCATTGGGATTTTAATGGGGATTGCATTAAATCTATAGATTGCTTTTGGTAGGATAGCCATTTTTACTATATTGATTCTCCTGATCCAGTAGCAGGGAAGGTCCTTCCATTTTTTAGTATGCTCCGTGATTTTTTTCTTTAATATTTTGAACCTTTCCTTTTAGAGGTCTGTAGGGTCTTTGGTTAGATTGTTTCCAAGATATTTAATTTTCTGGTGGGCTATTGTGAAAGGTATCGACAGTTCTCAAATGAAGAGGCTCATAAAGTCATGAAACACATGAAAAAATCCTCAATATCGCTAGCCATTAGGGAAATGCAAATCAAAACAATGCTGAGATTCTACCTTACTCCAGTAAGAATGGCCAAGATCTATAAAACAAATAACAAATGCTGGTGAGGATATGGAGAAAAGGGAACCCTCTTACACTGCTGGTAGAACTGTAAATTGGTCCAACCACTTTGGAAATCAATATGGAGATACCTTAGAAAACTAAAAGTAGATCTACCATATGACCCAACTATAACACTATTGGGAATATACCCAAAAGGGGATGAGTCATCATACCACAGAAACACCTACATCTCCATGTTCAATGAAGCACTTTTCACAATAGCAAGGATATGGAATAAACCCAAGTGCCCGTCAATAGAAGAATGGATAAAAAAATATGGTACAAATACACAATGGAATACTATTCAGCAATCAAAAAAAGAAAGAAAGAAAGAAAGAATGTTATTTGCAGCAAAATGAATGGAATTGTAGAAAATTATTTTCAGTGAATGAACACAAGCCCAAAAAGAGATATACAAGTTGTCACTCATATGTGGATACTGAATCAAATTTAAAAGAAGGAAAAATCCTGTACTGAAATTGGATCATAATAAAAGGCTAATGTAAACTTAGCAGAGAAGGGACTATTTAGGGATTGGAAAGCAGGAGGGAGGGATCTAGCAAAAAGAACTGATGAGGGGAGAAGACAGGAGGGGGAGGACAAGGAGGAGCAAGGAATGAGAGAGAGGGCAACCTCAAAGTAAACTGCCCAACTTTAATAGTTTGGGAAATAACTATAATGATATCAACAATACCAAAGGATGGTAATAATGCAAATGGGCTAGATTATTCATGTAATACTACTGATGATATAAAAACATAGATCACTACAGAAAAAAGTTTGGACTTAAATAATAATTGGGATGCAAGAGTACATAGAAAAATAATCCCACAAAAAGACATGCAAGTAGAAGAGAGGCATTTGGTGGGGGGGTGGGAGAGTGGGGAGGAGGTGCACATGAGGGTAAGGAAGAACTTATCTGTGCAATGTACAAAGAAATGCATATATGGAAATGTCACAATGAAATGCATGTCAGAATGAAACACATTAAGTTGTACATTAAAAATTTCCAATAAAAATATTTAAAAAGCAATCAATATTAATATTTGGGTCAACTTCAATGTAAGCTGAATACTTTCCTTTTTCTTTCTTTCTTTCTTTTTATTGTGGTACTAGGGGGCTGAACCCAGAGCCTCACACATACTTTGCAAATGCTCTACCACTGGGCTGTACCCCGAGCCCATTTTTTATTTTTTATTTTGAGTCAGGGTTTCACTAAGTTACACAGACTGCCTCTGGCCTCAAACTCGTGATCCTCCTGCCTCTACCTTGTGAGTCACTATGATTACAGGCATCAGCCTCTGTGCCCGGCCATTGTGAATATTTTCAACAGACAACTTACTGTGCTACATTGTACCTGTGGAGATTCGGATGAGCAAAAAAGTGGAGGACATGAGACTCATCATCCAGGAATGTCTGAGAATGAAGGAACAAATTATACCCGGGCTACAAAACTTGATAAGCCTGCTATGGTGAGTCAGCCCACATACCCTTTAGGACTCTTTTGGTAGGAAGTTATAGGAAATACAATTCAAAGTGGTTTGAGACAAAGGGAATTCATTGACCATTGTGCCTAAAAAATCCAGGCCATGAAACTGGACATTAGTGGGCTTAGAAACAAATTGTCTAGTTTCAGAGGTGGTAATAAGAATAAATTGTTTTTCTTTTAGGTAAGCAGATCTTTGTGCACAGAAATCAAATCACTTAATATAGATAAAACATGGTCAAACTTTAAGGCAAGCACTTGTCTTTCCTAAACACAGTAGTGAATAAAATAAAGCATTCCAGCAAGGAGGATGGCTAAGGGTTAATAGAGTCTTACTACTTCAGCCAAGTAGATAATAAGAAGCTTTGACAACTCATGGTCCTCGACTCTTGAAAAAAACTTTTTCTTTTTTTCTTGGTCTTGGAAAGCTGGGAAAAGATTTGTGTATCAGTGAATTCTAGCAGAGGCAGTAGCAGAAGGACAGGCTACTGTGTGTCCTCTTACCTTGAGCTGTCCAGAAGATGAACCCTCTCTTTTATGAAATCATCTATGTATGAATATATATATATATATATATTAATATATATATATATATATATATATATATATATATATATATATATATATATACATATCATGGACATCAAGCTTTGCCATCTAGGCAATGGGGCTAAATGCCAAACATAATCAAGGAATAACAAAAAATAACCCTACCCATCTACAAACAATCACTTTGAATATAATTGCTGCTTATTGTTGTTAGGTGCCATCAAGTCCAGTCTAACTCATAGCGACCCTCATAGGGTTTTCAATGGCTGATTGTTTCAGGATTGCTTTGGGAGTGCATTGCCCCATCCTCCTCTAATTTTTGTAGTGCTGGGGATTGAACCTGGGTTCTTAGAGAGTGGAGAGAGAGAGAGAGAGAGAGAGAGAGGAGAGAGAGAGAAAGAAAAAGAAACAAGACTAGCAATAACTTCACATTTTTGAAACATAAATATCTATATAAAACAAATTAAAATCTACATACAATATGGTTTCATATATTTATTTATCTTTTATAGTATGATTTAAAAATTGACTTGTAATTCTCACCACTAAGGAGAAGTTAACATCTTTACATTGTCCCTATCTGGTTCCTCTTTCACTATTCTTCCTTGTGGATTTTTTTTTTCTGATTGCAGGAAGCTCTTATCCTACACAATTTATGCTGGATTAGCCCCTTCTTACTGTTAGAGCATATCAGAATAGAGAAAATTTAGTTTCTTAGCTGACAGTTGTTAAGAGTTCACTATTGAAACAACCTTCATCTTTGTCTACCTGTGTAGGAACTTTCTGTTGTTATTAATTTTAGTATAGAATTCCCTTGCACAATGTGGCAATTTTCTGCTTGGTTTCTTTAATCTGTGTAACTGAATAAAACTGCTTTTAACTACAGCATCATCTAATACTTAGCCCCTTTATTCCTTACCACTGTGGTCTTCTTCCTTCTCTCTCCCTGTCTCCTTTCCCCACACTGGCTCTGTGGCTGAGTGGTTTGTTGCCCTTAGCATTTCAGCCCACATTGATGTTGGCTACAAAAGCATGTGTTGACATTATTTGCACACAGTGATACCAGAGGCAAGAAACTTATCTGAGAATGTTAAGGATGATCCATGCCTCTAATGCCTGACCCCTTCCAAGTCAGTGTGGCTCAAGGGATGGGAGAGATACCATTCATGAGATGATTTTCCTATTACAGAAAAGTTATCAGTAGGAAATAACAGATTAGCACTTTACAACCTACAAAGAATTTCTACCTGCATTATCTCCTTTAATCCTCTCAAAGCATTATCTCCTTTAATCCTTAATTCTGAGGGTGATGTTATTATGATCTCCCTTCTCAGATGCAGCTCATAAAGGTGATGACTTGGTTAAAATATTTATAGCCAGAATTCTGTCTGAGTCAGGATCCTCTAGCTCTAAATCCCATCTCTTACCCTGATGATTCAGATCTGCAACATGGCCATATAGTTTGGGGGATTCCTTAATGCAGAAACACACCTTGCAAAGCCTTTTGCATGACAATTTTTTTGTGTGTGTGGTCTTTAGGTAGTTGAACCCAGGGCCTTGTGCATACTTTGCAGGTGTCTACCACTGATCTGCACCCCATCCCCTTTTTAAATTTTTGAGACAGGGTCTTGCTAAATTATGCAGGCTCCCTCTGGCCTCAAACTTGTGATCCTCTTGCATCTGCCTCACAAGTCACTGGAATTACAGATATATGCCACCATGCCCATCCTCATTTTGCATGAGTTTAAAATAAAATTCTGTTATATGATTACCTTAAAGAGAGACCAGACAGACAAAAAGGCAATCTGCTTACGGTGCAAACACAAGAGAATCTGATAAAGGATCCAAGGATAAACTGTAGGTAAAGATCAGAAGATTAGGACTGGAGCAAAGAGGGTATATTTGTTTTTATAACCTAGCAACCCATCCAACTGTGCCTTTTCCAACAAGTAGAAGAAAACTATGTTCTTTTGCATGAGATTTCTCTGTTTATTTGAAATCTTGAAAATCTATATTTATAAGAATTTACATATTACTTCTATTAAAAAAACCTTGAAACTCTAGAATGAATATCAGCAGAGGTTATTACTAGCAGTGACAAATTAGAGAAATGAAGGGTTCTTGCTATGAGAACTTGCTATGGCTGTCAGAAAAGTTCCTTTATAGTGTTATGAAGAAGCCCAAGATATGCACAAGACTCTGCCTTAGGTGATCAAAGAGGTGACTTTTAAGGTCTTTTCTCCTTTTGATTCTATGCAGATGAAATAGCATTTTTTTTCCTTTTAAGAGAAGTCTAACATATGAGGAGACTGGGATTTAGCTCAGTTAGTAGAGTGCTGCTCTGCAGTCTCTGAGGTCCCGAATTCGATTCCCAGCACCACAAAAATGGGAGAAGGACATGGCAACCTACTCCCAAGGCAATCCCGAAACAATCTGCCATTGAAAACCCTATGAGGGTCGCTATGAATCGGACACGACTCAATGGCACCTAACAACAACAATGAGGAGCAGTCAAGGTTCCTTTTGTCTGTATGTCAGTAATGCTGACACACAAGTGGAGACTAATTTATCATTGCATTTAAGGAAATCTTTTAAGACACACATGTGGACATTAGACTGTTCCTTTCCCCTGCATAAAACAAAGCGATAAATTGAGTGTGAAATTTACCATCTAATCCTTCCAATGGAAACCCTCAAATGTGAGTTGACATACCTGGTAATTGCCATTTCAAATTTATAAGACATTTCTTAGGCAAGAATTGAGTAAAGTTAGTCAAAGTCTATTAGTTTCTTCTTATCTTAATGCTAGTCTTAGATCACCATTTCCATGCTTCATTTTTATAAAACCCATTATGATCTTTCCTTTAGAAGACTAAGGTGAATTGGGTTTGTGGCTAGTCTACCCCTCTTCATTTCTATGATCTCTTTTCTTTTATTGTTGACAGTTAAGTTAGACCATTCAAAAACAGAAGAGACCAGGATCATACCCTTAGCCCATAAATCTTTGATTTGAATGAGAGAAATTTAAGAATGTCAAATCAAGAGAAAGCCAAGGAATAGTTTAAAGTTCTATAATGTATCCATCAAAATGTTATCTGCAGTGACCTGTTTACCTCCATTTCACACATTTCTTTTTCTTTGGATAGTTTGAGGTTTGACTCCCTTTGGAGTCTAAGTAGCCAGCTTGGCCTCAAGTTCTAGACCAGGGACTGGTAAGTTTTGGCCAGCCAACAAGCCAAATTCAGCCCATTGTCTGCTCTTATAAAGTCTTATCAGGACACAGGCATGCTCATTTGTTTATGAGTTGCCTATAGTTACTTTCATACTACAGTGGCAAGATTAGGTAGGTATGCCAAAATGCCTAAAATATTAACTGTCTTCTCCTTCACAGAAATAGCTTCCCCAAAGCTGGCCCAGCCCCATTCAGGATAGTGTTAATTGGGCTGCAAGCAAGAAATTGTTTCCTTCCCACATTCTCTGAGGCCCTGGATTTAAATCCCAGCACTATAAAAATGGGAGAAGGACCTGGCATCCCACTCCTAAAACAATCCAAAATAATCAGCCATCAAAAACCCTCTGAATAGCAGAGAAATACTGTAAAACTCGGCTTCCCAGAGAGAAACCGTGTCTATCTAGAGAGTTCCCAATGAGAGACGGAGTCCGAGGTCGATGCAAATGCACAGGATTTATTGTTCCATCACAATGGGGTCTACCAAACTCTTTCAAACTGGATACCCCGAAATGCAAAAGCGAGGGTCTTTTATACCCATACAGAAGCAGAAATAGCAGGTTAATTGGTTACATTTGTTGACTGTTAAACTGATAGTTTAAAGGCCCCCTTTCCGCATGCCACACTATTAACTAATTTGTTAACTGATTTGTTAAACTAATTGGTTAATAGTGTGGTGCTCTACCAACTGAGCTAAATCCCAGCCTCATCAACTTAGTCTGATCATCTATAAAATGGCTGCTCTATGGCTAAGCTGGGACCTTCAATACTGACATAGTGCCGGGCATGTAAAGTGTCAGTAGTGATTCATCTGTTGTACACAGAGTCTCTATGACTCAGACCCAACTCGATAGCACCTAACAACAACATAGAAAACCTTATATATTTTTTTTCAATTTAATTTCTAGTATTTAAATATTTACCAGTTCTGCAATGTATCCCAGATTCCAGTTTTTATATTCAAAAGAAAACTGCTAGCACTGACAGACATTTCTCAGTCTGTGGCTTTTCTCTCTTATCATTTAAAAACAGTTTTAAAAAGAAAAATTAAAAAGGCATTTGTTGGCTACTTGGTTGGCTTTACAAATCTTTTCATTTTCTGCCAACCTCAGTTGAAATTTCTAAATGATTTTTCAGTGAATTTAAATCACTGACTTTAAACTGTTCACCTCATATTCCAACTACTATCCCCCACTTGCAACCACATTTCCAGTGGTCAAAATGCTCAGCCCAGATGGAAACATCCAGAGAACACGAAGGACCCTTTTAGGCAAAGCAGCTCTCATTTTCTTTGTTGTACAAGTTGAGGTTCCAACAAGGAAATAACACTTTCTTTAGTGGATTTGAGTTGAGATCCTGAAACTAACTAGAAAGTTTCCTCCTAACAGTTTGCTCAGAAATCCTTTTAAGCATGCAGCCTTTAGCACCAGTCCCTACTAAATTAAATATTAAGTAGAGCTAGGAAAGGACTGATAAGTACATTTGATTATAAGGTTGGGAGTGAGAAAGCACACAGGAATTTGAACTTCGAATTGCTGCTTCTCCCTTGTTGTTCTTCTAGTCTCCCAAAGAGTTGTAGAAATTTCCAAGCTCATGCTGTCCTGGCTATGCATATCCACTTTTTTGTCATCACTTCTGATACCACATGCCAATTGTAATTACCCACAGGACATGAGGAATTCAGTGTGGTTTTCCTTTGTACTGTTGAGATTCTTCTTTTGAATAAGAAATTCCCATCTTTGGGGTACTTGACCACATTATCTGAGGCAATAAAACAATTTGGCCATTACTCAACAACTTTTAAATACTTGTCCCAGATACTTCGATTTGATAATTCTGTAAGCCAGAAGTTAAGCTCTTCATATCTCCAGTCCATCCAAATATTGAAGAGTAAAATGTAAATCACTATAATTAATTTCAAAAGAGAATTCTTAAAGGAAAAGTAAAAACATAAGTATTTTCCACAGCACCAAAAACTTAGGTTGTCTGGACAATTTACAGTAACTGAGTTCTAATCTAAGTCTGCTTTTAGCTGAGGAAGGGAGTCCTTTCATATCATTGGGCTGGATTTGTTAATTGTAAGAAAGAGAGAAATTAGACCTGATTTTCTTGCAAACCTATTCAGGTAACACTCAAATTCTGAACTGTGAAGGCTACCAATCTCTGGAATAGATTTTTAGAGAAAAAGAGACTTGAACGATCTATTGTCTCATGTTGTTCTGTTACTGACCTTAACTAAACTTCTTTAGAACTTGTAGGACAGTACAGATTCTTGAATGCTCCTGATAAGATAAATGGTCCTTTTATTTAGAAGGTTGTGTTCTTTGACCAAATGTACATCACTGGCAGGTTCTCAGAAGGAATGGTAAGAAAAAGAGGACATAACCTCATTTCCCACCAGATCAACTAAAACAACCTTGACCTTCAGAGAAAACATGGTACAATAAGATGGACTTCACATGTACCACTTTATATACCATCTTAACTAGAGCTGAGGGGATAGAGAATAAGCTAGGTAACTTCACTAGATCTATAGTTTTATGATTTTATAGGGAATAAGGCTCTGATTTTCTTGTCTTCAATTGAAATTTTGATACCCACACATTTTTATTGAGTTGAATCTTGCCTTAACAGCTGTTGGTGGGACATAGTTCATTAGGGACCTCTATATTAAGAGACAGGCCTGCAGCCATAGCCCTGTGGCATCCGATCCTGTCAGATCTCAGAAGCTAAGCAGGGTCGGGCCTGATTAGTACCTGGATGGGAGACCGCCTGGGAACACCAGAAGCTGTAGGTTTGGGAGAAGGACCTGGCAACCCCCTCCCAAAATCAATCTGCCATTGAAAACCGTATGAACAGCAGAGAAGCACTGACAATTGTGTTTCCCCTGTTGTACAGAGGGTCGCTATGAGTCGGATACCGACTCGACAGCACCTAACAACAACAACAACAACAATATTAAGAGACATGTAATCCTCCCCTTAGTTTTTATGGGAAAAAAATCTCAACAGTAACACTATAATATTTGACCTTAATAACTGCACCTGGAGTCATTCACCAAGAATACCATAGGAATTTTGCCAACAAATTTAGCTCTGCACAAGTACAATGATTCTGAAATCACACTCATCTGTACTTTTTAGGAGGTTCTAAAGCTGTTCAGTCAGCCTTGATGAAGTAGTTCTTTCTCTGAAATAGAAGGATCACATAACTCATTATTAGCACATTTTACAGAAATGGCATTAATCCAAATTGTTAGTAATTTAAGATGCATATTTCAAAAGTGCATGATTTAATTCATTGAAATGGAAAAGATTAAGTGTGAATTTGCTATCATGTCTTGTCATGAAATGAGTATAAAGGAGGTGGTCTAATGAATAAGAAGTGGTCTTGGTAGCATAGCATACTTGAAGTCTTAAATCAGTGAATGTATTTTTAACTACTATTATTCTATTCAGGACTCGTGTGTACAAGCAGACCTCTGTTTGTCCATGGAGACCATTGATTTTTCTATATTCTTTCATTCAGGGTCTACAAGGACTCAGAAAGCATCATCTCTGAGACCATTCAGAAAGAAGTGTTTATTGAGGAATAGGACCAAAAAGAAAGAAAAGTTAAGATGTCCAAGCCCCAGAATAAAATGCACAATACCTTTCTTCTTACAGCTTGGACTCTAAAACAGGGGTAAAAGAATGGAAGTCATACTTACAGGAAATCAAAGCAAGACCTTGAGCTCGGTTGTCCTACCTATGAGAAAGTTATTCATCCTCATTGCCAATGCTGTAGTTCAAAATCCTTGGCATTTTAACTGGGAAAACAAACTGTAAAATCCCCCAAACTATTTTTTTTTGTTGTTGTTATGAATTTCTTTTGCTCCTAGACTGTTAACAAAGTGCATGTACTAGAATGAAAATTAGATCTGATCATTTCCTTAAAACCATCATGATAAACTTTAGTTTTGTTAGGATAAGGCTTGAGGACCATCCATCACCACCTAGGCTCTATCTGTACCCCAGGAAAAATACTTTGCCCCTGCCAAATCAGTCTCTGTGCAGCTTTCCAATGCTTGTGTGTTTTCATGGCTTTGATCCTTTGTATGTTGTTGTTAGGTGCCGTGGAGTCGGTATCCGACTCATAGCGACCCTCTGTACAACAGGGGAAACACCATTGTCAGTGCTTCTCTGCTGTTCATAGGGTTTTCAATGGCAGATTGATTTTTGGGAGGGGGTTGCCAGGTCCTTCTCCCAAGCCTACAGCTTCTGGTGTTCCCAGGCGGTCTCCCATCCAGGTACTAACCAGGACTGACCCTGCTTAGCTTCTGAGATCTGACGGGATCGGATGCCACAGGGCTACAGCTGCCGGCAATCCTTTGTATATGCTATTCAAATTCTCTTTTGAGCTGAAACTCAAAGGGTAATAAATTATAGCTAAAATTTATTGGATAGTTAATTATGAGGAAGATGTAATTCGGAGGGCTTTACATTTATTAATGCATTCCGTTCTCTTAGTAACAGTTTGAAATAGATACCCTTCTTATCATCACTTTGTAAAGAAGGAATCTGAACCATGGAGCAGTTAAATTACTTGCCTGAGTTTCCACATGCGGTAAGAGTGAGCTCTGGGATTCCAGGGCACATGTTAATGGACATGGCATCACATTGCCTCTAGGTCTCTTACTCCAAAATTCAATTCAGAAAGCCAGAGACGGTGGTACACATTTGTAATCCCAGAGCCTCAGAAGGTGAAGATAGGAGTATGACAAATTTGAGGCCAGAGGCAACCTGTGTAACTTAGCAAGACCCCATCTCAAGATAATAGATTTAAAAGGGGGCTTGGAATGCAGGTTAGTGGTAGAGCACTTGCAAAGTATACATAAGGCCCTGGGTTCAGCCCCTGAGTACTGAAAAAAACAATCAATTCAGAGGGCATTTCATCAGGAGGCCTCATATGCCTTCAATCAGAAGGTGCTCTGCATCTGTGCTTGTTAGTGTCCTGTGTCAGCCTCCTGAGTTGCTGGGATTACAGATGTGTGCCACACCACTTGGTTTGCTTCATTATTTTTACTACTCCTTTAATTATTACCTCATAGAACTATGAAGCCTACAGCTATACCACTGTGGTGTCCAATCCTATCATATTTCAGAAGCTAAGCAGGGTCGGGCCTGGTTAGTACTTGGATAGGAGACTGCCTGGGAATACCAGGTGCTATAGTGTTGGGAGAAGGACCAATGACTCACTCCCATAAATCAATCTGCCATTGAAAATCCTATGAATAGCAGAGAAGCACTGACAATAATGTTTCACCTGTTGTATGTAGACTGGATGGCACCTAACAACAACAATAACTATGAAACTGTAAAGAAAAAGATTTTCTCATGTAACCTTTGATTTATAGATTATAGCTTCTTAATTTTAGCACAGATGTGAAAAAAATTACAGCAGAATTTTTCCAGGCTGTTCTTTACAATAGAAATAAAGGGGAAGACAGACCCACTATATGCCAGGTGCTGCTCTAAACATTGTATATGATTTCATTTAATTATCATAGCGGTCTTTTAGGATTAGTATTATTATTATCTCCAGTTTTCAGATGCAGAGTCTGATTTTACAGATGAAGAGTGATTAAAAGTCTTATCCAAAGTCACACAAAGGTAATCTGCACAATGGAAACCCACACCCAGGTCTGCCTGCAGTCAATATCTGCTTGATTTACAGGCACCAGGTGTGAGGCCAGGGTGGGTCCTATGGAACTGACCACTGTTTGAGATGACAAAGGCAAGTAAATTCACAAATGAAACAAACCTACTTGACTTTACTCTGCCATGGCAGGCTTTATACTGAGTTTTCCAGTATCATAGAAAGAAGGCAGCATTGTCTAGTGATAGAGTAGCACCAGTGTAGACTACTAGTGTGAATCACTCCTTGCTTTCTGTGTAACCTTGGGCAAGTAGCATTGGATTAATTTCCTCATCTGAAAAACAGGCATAATGAAAACCAACCTGTGGGGCTATTAGCTTCTGATTCCTGACCTATGGTTGAAGTTGGAACTTCCCTGCTAGCTTTCCAGGCCTAGATAAGCAGGAACCTCATGCCAACTTAGCTCAGTGGTTCTACTGCCTCTTTTCATCTGACTCTAACAAGCCACTCTTCATTGCAGGCTGTGCTGCAAGATGGAGGCCAGGGGATGTGAATTCAAAAACCTCTTTTGCTAAAGTGCTTCTTTCCCCAAGAAGTGGTGAAAGTTTCTTGCCTCAGCTCTAACAATCATGTAGTTTATGTTCCCATCATGCTATGTAAATTGCAGTCAATTACTTAAGGTTAACAATTGAAATTCCCACTAGTAGTAAAGAAGCTAGTCATTTGTAGTAATCTTTAGTAACCGATAGACACTAATTAGCTCATTTGCTTAGTGTTTTTTTATGTAGTAAGACATTTAATGAGTTAATTACAAGAAAAGAAATCGAATGGTAATTAAATGCCAATTACAGGGTTTTATATATGTAAGAAAAGTACATTGGTTAAATAACAATGTTTAAAACTAAAACAATGAACTAAATGATTTCAGGTAATGTGATGAGAATTGTTCTACCCTTGTATTGATTATCATGGTGCATTAGTCTTGTTTGATATGCAACAGATTAAACAAGTTTCAGGTTATTAGATTTCTCAGCCTCAGCCCTATTGACTTCTTGAATAGATTGTTGTGGGTGTTATCTTATGTATTGTAGGCCGGTAGCAATATCACAATCCTTTACTTATTGGATATACTAGTACTTTCTCAACCATGACAACAAGAATGGAGTTACACATTGCCAAATGTGTCCTGGAGGGCAAAAGATCTCTCCCAGTTATGAACTACTGAGTTATATACTACCTTAAAATTTTTTGTTTTGTTTCTCCTCAAGGTTATTTAATTTTCATACTTACTTGAGGCTGATTTTTAAAAATCTCACTATAACATGTAAAGGTCCCACTAACCAAATATCTTAGTAAGAATTAACATCTATAGTGGTGAGAGCACTGAATTAAATTCCTGAAGATTTTAGTTTAAAGTAGGTTTCCCATAGGGGCATGGCCTTTGGTGGGGAATGTATCAGCTTTTCATACTGTACCAGGTTCCTCATCTATAGGACAAGGATAAGGGAATCATCTCCACATCACTATGGAGTTCAATGACTTCTCAAGCAAAAACTACTTTGCAAAATGACTTTTCAACTTTGGTCACAATGATGTTTGAGAATCATCTAGAACCTTCCATGACTAACCATTTTTTCTTTAGTTAAGATATGTTTATTGAATGCTCTCTTTTTTCCAGGTACTCTTTCTAGGTACTTGGGACTAAACCAGTGAACATAATAGACACATACATGTTATATAAGTTGTTGTTGTTAGGTACCATCGAGTTGTGTCCAACCTCATAGAGTTTTCAATGGCTGGTTGTTTCAGGATTGTTTTGGGGGAGTGGATTGCCACATCCTTCTCTCAATTTGAGGGTGTTGGGTATTGAACCTGGGTTATCAGAGAGTGTGGACCAGCACTCTCCCAGCTGAGGTGAACCCCAGCCCCATGTTATATGAGAGCGAGATAAAATGTGGTGACAAAAAAACAAAACAAAACAGGGAGAAGACGGAGAATTAAATTTTAAATAGGGTAGTGCAGACGTTCCTACTATGAGCTAATCCTTGCAAAAGGAGAGGGAATGCTATCTGATGGGATAGTGTCAAGGAGGAGGAAACAGTCAGTGAAAAGCCTATTTCCTTTTTTCTATCTAGAAGTCAAAAATTTCACTAACTTTACGGAAATCAAAACAATCAGCCATTGAAACCTCTATGAATAGCAGAGAAGCACTGACATAGTACTGGGCATGGCACAGTATCAGGGAGTTTTTTGGTACATAGGGTTGCTATGAGTTGGACCTGACTCAAGGGCACCTAACAAAAGCAACAACAACAACAAAAACAACAACAACAACCACAACAACCACCACCACCCAGGCATGGAGGTGCACAACTATAATCCCAGCACTTGAGAAGCTGAGGCAGGAGAATTGACATGAGTTCAAGCCCAGCCTGGGCTCCACAGTGAGACTCTTTCTCAAAAACCTAAGTAACTAACATATCTTTTAAAGACAATATTGGGATAACTAGAAGAAATGGGTATTATCTTTGAATTTCCAACTAAGAATAGTTAAAAGTTCTGTTAAATAGGGCAGGGATTATAGCTCAGTGGTAAAGTGCTTATGTAGCATATGCAAAGCCCTGGGTTCAGTCCACAGCACTGGGGAAAACAAAGCTACAAGTTATCTTGAGAGTCAATGCAAACGTAGGCAAACATTATAGTACTGTCTTCTAGTATTATTAAGTTAGTTGTTCTTGTCAACTTGAATTTATTGACAATAATATTTCAGTACCACATTAAGAAGTCACACTATAACACTTTAACATCTTCTAGATAACTATAAAGGCACTACTTGTTTTAGTTAGAAAGTGTAACAAATTAGATAAATGTTGAGCTTTAGAATCTTAATTACTCAATACAAATCAGGCACAATTGTAATAACATGACCTGCTGTTGCTGCGTTTTCATATTCCTTTCAGGTAACAAAATTGTAAGACAGATCATCAATCTTCATTTTATATTTGGAAGCGAGGAAGTTGGCTTTCTTAAGGTAACAGTTCTACCAATTAATACCACAATGAATCCTTTCTTTTCTATTAACAAAAGTTGTTTATGTTGTACAGGATTATGTTTTAAAATATATACATATTCTGGGATGGTGATAGCAACTTAATTAACATATATATTACCTCAAATCCATAGCTAAATTCTGTGATAAACTGACAAAGCTCACATCCATAATCTGTGCCTTACAAAATATATTTTCCAGAAAGCCACCACTGCACCAGTCTCTATGTCAACATCTCTTGGATTATTTAGTGTCTTACTACATAGTAATTCCCCAGGAAAGATGCAAAGACTATATTCCCCATATTCTTGCATGTTCATAACAATCTGTGGAGATTATACTTAAACATCAGTCTATTTGTGTATAAAATTGTTGGCTTACGTTCTCTTTAGGAACTTAAATATATTAATTCATTGTTATCTAGAATAAAACATTGATATAAAAATATAATGACACTTTAATTTTACTTATAAGTGTAATGGTTGATTTGCTTGACAGTCCAAAAGATTTTTATTATTGTTGTTTTTAATAGTCTAATGACTTTATTAGAATGATGTATGTCTCAATTTGGATCCTTCTGGGCTGATTTTCCTAGGCAGATTATATACCAGTAAGAAATATAATGTCAACTTCTTTTTTCTACTTTTAGGAAAGTTTTCTTTGACTAACTTTTTAAATATTTGCTCTGTTCCATTGCTTTGGTTTTCTTCTTCAGGGATCCTATTTGAAGTTTTGCATCAGTTGTAACTTTTCAAAGATGATCACACTGAAATATTTATTCCAACCCACATTCTCTTCTCACAATATGTTTGACACATCTGTACTGAGACTGAATCCTCTGGGCTGGATGTAATCACAACCATCTCTTTTTTGTTTATTTATTTATTTATTTTGAGACAGGGTCTCACTGTGTAGCCTAGTCTGGCCTCAACCTTACAGCACCATCTTAAAGCAAAACAGCTGTGAAGTCCTACAATTACGGTAATGACATAGGCTTAACTACCCAGCTGTAGTTGGGCCTGTAATGGCAAAGGGCCTATTGATCTTCACCATTATATAAGAGGCAAACAACTAAGTAGGGGTGGGGTTACTCAGAGGTGTTCTTGGTGCACCCGCCCGCCCGCCCGCCCGCCCGCCCACCTGCCTGCCTGCCTGCCTGCCTGCCAGCCAGCCTGCCAGCCTGCCAGCCTGCCAGCCCACCACTCATGCCACTGTAAGTAACCTCAATAAGCTCACTTGTTTACCAAGTTGGACTTGATGGAATCCTTCGTTTGGTTGGTCTATGCCCTCTCTGTCTGAAGTGAATAGCTCTTCCCTTTCTGCCTCTCCAGGGAAAGTTACAGTTTATGCAATGATATCTCAATCAGAGGTAATGTCTGTTGTCTCTCTATGAATGTAGTCATGCCTTGTGACTACCCTGACCAATGTATGGCTAAAGAAATAATACTAAATGACTCCTGAAATTATGTCATAGATGTAATGCAACTTCCTCTTGGCACTCTCTGTATCAAGCTGTTTGTCTTTGAAACCCTGTGACCATATTGTGATGAACCCCAGGCTACCTCCAGAGGCTGGTACAGTTGTTCCAGCCAATAGGTCCAGTTAAGTGCTCAGACAATAGCCAGTGTTAACCACCAGGAATACTGAATACACAAGTATTTAGATGATTCTAGCACATAGCCTTCAAGTTTTCCAGCTGAGGTTCCCAGCATCATGGAGCAGCAATAAGCTATCCCATTAGTGTCCTGTTTGACACTCAGAAACTGTGAGAGATATGTTGTTGTTAGATGCTATAAAATCGAGTCCGACTCACAGTGCCCCTATGGACAATAGAGGAAATACTATCCTACACTGTGCCATGCCCGGTATTATCAGTGCTTCTCTGCTATTCATTAGGTTTTCAATGGCTGATTGTTTCGGGAGTGGGCTGTTGGATCCTTCTCCTAATCCTATTGCACCCTGTCTTCCCAAGTAGTTTCCCACTCAAGTACTAATCAGGCCCAACCCTGCTTAGCTTCCAAGATCAGACAGGATTGGTCACCAGAGTGGTGCAACCTTTAGGCTACTATTAAATTAAATGTAAGATACAGTATTGCTTAAAGCCTTTAGGTTTGGAGAATAGTTAATATATGAAATAGAAAACTAACATAAGAGTTCTTTTCCCCCATTTTAATTTTCTGTATCTTTCTTTCCCCCTCTTCAACTTCCACTACTTTTTCCCCCCTTCAACTT
Source organism: Pedetes capensis (assembly GCA_007922755.1). Taxonomy (NCBI): domain Eukaryota; kingdom Metazoa; phylum Chordata; class Mammalia; order Rodentia; family Pedetidae; genus Pedetes; species Pedetes capensis. Next base: position 98,651 of record VMDO01002186.1, read on the forward strand.
GCATTATCTTTTGTGTTTATTTTCTCTTATGTTCTAGTTTAGTCAAAGTCTTACTTCTAAAATGCTTTTTTAGCAATTTACCTGTAATTTTTCATGAGTTCTCTCACCTTATTTGAGTACTCTAATTCTCATTAACTTTATACTTTCATGTATCTTACTTTTAATGCTGTGGACATAAAGGCAAGCACTAAAGTAGCGAGGACAAACTTTAATTAGTAATACACTCTTGCAATAGGGAAAAGAGTCCAGCATGAGCTGAACTCTACCTCAATTTGTAGAGAGATAGATAACTTGGTGTTTTAAATGGAGCATGAGGAAATGGAGAGGTGGTAGGTGAAGGCTCATTGTCAAGAGTGGAAAGCCACAAAAAGTGGGAAGGGAGAGATGTGTCCATGTGAAACCCATTTAGGGTTAACTGATGCTCACTAAAGTCAGGTTGGATCCACCCTGAGGCTGAGACATGGGTCCTGTCTTCAGGTGTTGGCTAGAAAAAAACGAGCTCTTTTGAACACCTTGAGTTTTCTCATGGAAGTATGGGTCATCAGGGAGAGATGGCCTGCAGTTGTTACAAACTACTAGTGTTTAAGTCCTTACAGGCTGAGGTTGAAACCAAGTTAAGATGGTTCCCAGGAGCTTGGGTGGAATTTGGAGGAAAGAATGTCAGGGCCTTTTAGCTTGTTTTGAAGGAGTTGGTCAGTTTTGATTGGTGTGTGAACATGTATTTCTAATGTATGTTCATTGTTCATAGAAGTGTTATTTTGCTCTTCTATATTTTGCTTATAAGAGCTTTGTATGGCACTTCACCCCATCCTTTTTGGGTGCTTATTTTTGTGTGAAATTGGTTTTCCTGAATGTAATGCAGCTGTTCTTTTATGTCTCTGGAGCTCTTCCTTCAGGTCCTGTGTCCTCAGAGTGGAAAGCATTACCCCCTTGAGACTTGCCTGTGCCTCGGTGGTCCCTACTTTCAGTGTGGACTTCTTAAAGTGTGCCCTTGTTCCTGCCCTGCCAATCAGGACTCTTTCCAGCAGTTTCTCCTCAGTATCAGCCTTTACCCTGGAAGGGGACTTTGGTTTATTAGTTTTGAGTTTATAGGGTCTGCATATTTACAATACTTTCAGACATCTCTACAGATTCCCTGTATCCAGGTGACTATACAGGAGTTTTCAGCTCCCTCCTGTCAGCAGCAGTGGGAGACACAAGCCAGTGCTGCCACCTGTAACCTGAGGAGTTCCCCTGCCTAGGGACCTCCATTCTGGTGAAATGCGGTCTTTGGCTCTGTCATAGGTAAGAATTCAGAATGATTCAGAATGAAAACATAGTGAGTTTATTAAATAGGCATAAGAGACAGTACATGCTTTAGATTTAAGCATGAGCATTCAGTGAAAAGAGACACTTGGAAGGATAATAGTACACATTTGCTTGTAGCCATATCACCCTGGCATCCCATCCAATCAGATCTCAGCAGCTAAGCAGGGTTGGGCCTGCTTACTACTTGGATGGGGGACTACCTGGGAATGCCAAGTGCTGCAGGCTTGGGACCTGGCAGCCCACTCCTAAGAAAATAATCAGCCATTGAAAACCCTTTGAATAGCAGAGAAGCACTGATATAGTGCCAGGCATGGCACAGTGTCAGTGTTATCTGTTGTACATAGAGTCCTTATGAGTCGGACCTGATTTCTCAACCCCTAACAATAAAAGTACACATCCAAGACAGACATGGGCTTCTCAGGAGAGAATCACACCTGAGTGTCTTTGTTAGGTGCTGTCAAGTCAGATCCGACTCATAACAACCCTCATAGGGTTTTCAGTGGCTGATTGTCTCAGATTGCCTTGAGAATAGATTACCATGTCCTCCCATTTTTTGCAGTGCTGGGAATCAAACCCAGGACCTCTGAGACTGCAGAGTGGTGCTCTACTAAGTGAGCTAAGTCCCAGCCCCCATGAGTGTCTTCACAATTGCTAAATGTTTTTGTAACTCTTGAAGCTACATTGCTCCAAGGATATAATTTACACAAAGTTTAAAATTCAAGTAAAAACTATGAACTGGTTTACTTAAAATTTTAACTTTGCCTAATCTATAAATGAAATTGTAAGGTTTTTTATAAGGTCATGAGCATTCAGGCCCTATGTAAGTAGAGTCTATCATTTCTTGTTTGAGATCACTTAGGAAAATGAGCATTGTCTCCATGTAGGCCATCTTCACAATCTCGGCAGTTGTGTTTATGTTGTTGACTCTCAGCCAATAGATATAACCAGACTTCAGAGTGAAGCATGTCTTTCCCTTCCCATGTCCCCTTCATTTTCCCTGTATTTCTATCCAGTCTGCCTCTCAGGGTATGCTGCTGCCCTTCACTGGGCTGCAGTGTGTGATGGACAGTGAGGTCCTGTGTCTTGGAGTTCTGTCCCCACATTCCCCTGCTTTGTCTCAAATAGAAATGGATGCTCAAAAGCCTTTTGGTCCTAAGTGGTCTTCCTCTACCTATACATATTTTCTGGTTTACGGAATAACTTTGGCATGTAGTTTTGTCATGATATTATCTGTATCACTTTTGCTATTTTAGTCAATCTGTTTTATCAGGAGGATTCAGGGAGAATCATGTACTACATATGGTCACTAACATATTGATCCCAGAATTTCATGTGTACACTTTAATCTCCCACTGTTGTGTACATTACAGAAGGATGTGTCACCTCACTCCCAAGACAATCAGTCATTGAAAACCCTGTGAGGGTCACTAAGTACCTTGAGCCACTTGTCTGTAATGAGGATGCGAACAAACCTAGAGAAACGATGACTTACTCTGTTCCCCTCATACTCAACCTCCAGGAAGCAGCCATAGTTGGTCTCAGTGTGACCTACCATAACATTCTCTACAAGAAGCTCTTAGCTTGGAAATCTGTGGAAGGAAAGGTTAGGCTTTATAGCATAAAGTACAAGCATTCATCCCTTGACAAAATTTCTTATAGAGGTAGCAATCTCTGTCAACTGTTTGCCTCAAGCCTTCAAAACTTGAATTATTTGGAATGTGGAGGGGTGGGGTGGTGAGAAGTGGGGTGAAGGAAAATGGTGGGAATTATGCCAGCAGCAGGTGCTGGAATCTCACCACTTCATAAAAGATCACCATGCAGCGACGTATAGAGCCCTTTCTTCCCCATGCTGACTGCTGTACAGAGCTTGAGCCCTCAACAGCTTTAAGACTCAGATGAAACTGTCTCCCATCAAGAACTTAGTGGGGAAACGAGTTGCAGGGTAAATGAGAGGACATGGGATGTTGTCAGTGCTGGACTTACCCATTGTCCCAAAGATTCCCCTTCCAAAGGCTGGAGTTGCCTGAAACCTCAGTTTAGAAATTTGTGTGTCTTGATCTTCCCAAAGGTGTGCTGAGCAGTCAGCTGAAGACCAGATGTTTCTCACTTTAACTTCAGTTTAAGGTGTTAAGGGAGATTAGACTTGCGTTACATTTGGGAAAATAATCTCTACTATTATGAAGCAAATAAATCTTTAATAGTATTAAAGGCACTTCAAAGTTTTTACCTTTTTTACCCACCAAATCTTCCTTTGTAAACAACATATTGCAGAGTTAAGTGTGAACTAATCAGTAGCATATGGCTTATCTTCCCTCAAATACCCTTTGGGCTTGAGAAATTAATTGACAAACTCAGTGGCAAAGTTTCTTGGTAGTATTTGGAAACCCAGGTTTCGGAAGCATGACCGGAATCACTTAAGGACTGTGGTTCCAGCTAATGCTTTCCTCCCCTTCAAAAAGGGAATGCAGCCTTCAGAGCTGACTACCTCTAGCTCTGTGCCAGTTTCCCTTCTGTTTTTATTTCTGTAAGAGTTATTAAGAAATATGCATTGGTTAACTTCAAAGGACGTGTTGCCTTCTGGACTGAAACAGTCATGCCTGGGCAAATGCAGAGACAAGGAAGTCTGAGTTGAGCTGTTGACTATCTAATGTTTCAGAAGTCTCATGAATTCTAAGTATCCCATAGAGAACTCAAGATGATATAAAAGGGGTTAGGCTTATGATTAACTCCTGAAGATTATTTTTTAAAATTTCTCACTATGGGCAAGTGCTAATTAGCATTCTCATGTGCTTTTCAATGTTGAAATAGGAAGGTCTGTAGTATGCAGATGTAGGCTTTGGAGTGTTGAAAGATTGGAGTTCAAATCACCTCTGCTTCTTGCTAGCTATACACTTGTTTACAAAACTGAGTTGAAAGGCAGATTCATTGCAGGGGCTATTGGGAAGCCAGTGATCTCTTGCCTGAGGCCTGGTTAGGAGTGAGCTATGGGGCCAAGGGACTTGGAGTTAAGTCAGAATTAAGGTGGCATCTTCTGCTCAGATTCCAGTCAGTTGCTTTAGACATATTGAATGTCCATGGTGATTAAGAACTGTAGAAATCACACTATCAGCCACCCAAAGGCAATCTGCTTCTTGCTTCTCGGTAACCTCACTCCTACTTAAGACACAAACACCTGCCCTCCTGCCTCTACAACCATTTATTTTGCTCTTCCCTAACAGTGTACACTTTTTCTGCTGTCAGGAGAAAGGAGCTACTTCCTGTGTTGTGTTTACAGGGCTGAGCTAGCATTCTGGAGCCTCGAGCACGTTATACTTTTCATCTACTTCCTTTTGGCTATAGGTCTTAACCTCACTTTCATTTTTATCTCTAAAATGGGAAACGAAGTGATATATACCATATGCTTTCCTTTCCAGTTAGATCCTTTCCAGTTTGCTATATCTCTACTTAGGAAGTTCTAGACTCTAACAGTGAGGGTTACTGTATCCTAAAGGTGTCAGACAGGGTAATTGTGACATACAGGTGTGCTTGTGTGCAGGTTATGCATGTGTGCAATTTGATTGAAAGCTTTAGGAGATGTAATAAGACTTGCAAAGGTAATTCCCAAAAGCCCCTTAAAAAATATATCTATCAAAAGCAAGGTGCCCCTTAAAACTCAAGCCACTGTTTTGCAACACTTACAGGGAATGGAATCTCCTTTCCCTAAATAACCCCCAAATTCAATCAATGTAATTACAGAAGTCACAGCTGACTCATCGCTTTTTTGTTTTATGTTGCTTTATTATCTCTGTCACTGGTTGGTTTATGGCTGTTTTATTATGATTTGAGACATCAAACTTCAAAACCATTTTTTAATTTTGGAAACTAAGGAAAAGCACAAAGAATATTTCTAACACTGATGTACTGACTATAAATTAATAAATGTGACATTAACAAATTTCTTTCAAGTTAAAGCCTTTCTGTACCTCACTAATAGTATTTCCCCCCCTTTATTAGTAAATGATGGGGGACAGAGTAATACAGAATTGGTTTATTCCATTATGGATCCTTCACATCACTTCTGGCAACACTTTTATCAAGCCACAAAGTTTATGGAGCCTTATGGCTAATGTTCAGTAAAACTCAAATACTTATTTGGGTTATATTCCTCTACTTTTCCAATATACTCATGAAGTTGTGCTGTTCATACTGAAATCGTCCTCTCATGAAGTTGTGCTGTTTATACTGAAATCGTCCTCTCCCCATTCACCCCTCCACATTGACCCTCCTCTCCATCTCATCTTCCCCAATCTTTGCCTCCCTCTGCTAGTTCCCTCCCTTTGTACTCTTCATATTGTTCCTTTTTTGCTCAGTTCAATTGTGCATTTTTTATATATCAATTTATGCATAGGGTCTTTTAAAAATATGATTAGGCTCCCACATGAGTGAGAACATATGGTATTTCTCTTCTTGAGCTTATGTTGGTTAGCTTAAGATGTTCTCCAATTCCATCCATTTTGCTGCAAATAACATTTGATTTATTGCTGAATCGTATTCCATTGTGTATACATACCATAACATTTTTATCCATTCTTCTGTTTGATGGGCACCTTAGTTGATTCCATATCCTTGCTATTGTAAAAATTGCCGCATTGAATATGGAGATGCAGATGTCCCAGTGGTATGATGACTCATCTTCCTTCGGGTATACTCCCAGTATTGGTATGACTAGGTCATATGGCAGTTCTATTTTTAGTTTTCTGAGGATGGCAGTTCTATTTTTAGTTTTCTGAGGTATCTTCATATTGATTTCCAAAGTGGTTGAACCAATTTACAGTCCCAACAGCATAAGAGGGTTCCATTTCCTCCACAACCTCACCAGCACTTGTTTTGTTGATCTTGGCCATTCTTACTAGAGTTAGGTGGAACAATTGTATTCTTCTTACCCAGAGGCAATCTTCATTGTAAGTTTTGTGTGAATCTTTCTAATCCATGTATCTTTTTCTTCACCAAATGCAAAGACTTAATCCAAATGTGTAAAACTGTTTAGTATCTTTAAAATATGTATAAATGTCCTAAAATTCTGTTTTATTCAACTGTATTTGAGTGTGATCCCTGTTGGTACTTGTTAGGTGCCATTGAGTCAGATCCAGACTCGGTGACCCTATGTATAACAGAATGAAACACTCCCTGATTCTGTGCCAGGCACATGATCTTATATATGTTTAAGCCCATTGTTGCAGAAACACATCAATCCATCTAGTTGAGTATTTTCCTTTTTTTTGTTGACCTGCCACTCTCCCAAACATGTCCTTCTCCAGGGATTGGTCCCTTCTGAATACATGTCCAAAATACATCAGATGCAGTCTAGCCATCCTTGCTTCCAAGGAGCACTCTAGTTGCACTTCTAGGACAGATCTTTTGGTGCTTTCGGCAGTCTGTGGTATATTTAATATTGGTCTCCAGCACCATAATTCAAAAGCATCAATTTTTCTGTCTCCCCTTTTCAATATTCAGTGTTCACAATCATATGACTGAAAATACCATGGTAGGAGTCAGGCACACCTTTATCTTCAATGTCATGTCTTCACTTTTTCAATACTTTAAAGAGGTCTTTTTCCACAGCTTTTCCCAATGCAATGTGTCTTTTTCTTGACTGTTTCTTCCATGGGTGTTGATTTGTAGAACTGAGTAAAGCAAAATCTTGGACAACCTCAATCTTTCCATTTATTGTGAAGTTGCATACTGACCCAGTGGTAAGGATTTTTGTTTTGTTGATCAGGTGCAATCAACACTGAAGGCTGTGTTCTTGGATCATCAGTGTTTCAAATCCTCTTAACTTTCAGCAGGGTTGTCATATGCTTACTGCACATTGTTAATGAGTCTTTCTCCAATGATGTGTTCTTAAGTCCAGCTTCTCTGATTGGCTTAGCATAGATGGAAGAGATATGGTGAAAGGATACAGCCCTGACCCACACCTATCTCAACTGTAAACCAGTTATTTCTTTGGTCTGATCAAACAACTGCCTCCTGGTCCATGTACAGATTCCTCATGAGTACAATTAAGTGCTCAGGTATTCCCATTCTTTGGTGTTATCCATAATTTGTTATGATCCATGCATTCAAATCCCTTTGCATAGGTGATAAAACATAAAATAAAGGGTATTCTCCCCTTTCAGCTAATATCCATCTGACATCAGCAGTGACTTCCCCAGTTCCAAGCCCTACTCTAAATCTGGCTTATTACTGGTATTCCATCAATTCCTGGTGCCTTGTGTTTTCCCACTTCCTTCAAGGCAAATTCTACTTCATCTTTCAATACCATTGGTTCCTGATCATAATGCAACCTCTTGAGATAGGTGGTCATCCACCAATTCTTTTCTGTATAATGACTCTGTGTATTTCTTCCATCTTCTTTTGATGTCTCCTGCATTTTCTTTCTTTTAGTATCTGCATATGAGCAGCTGATCTGATCAATAGTCAGCACCTGGTCTAATTCTGACATTTAAATTCAGCTTTTTCATAGTCTCTGTCCACAAATGTAGTCCACGTGGATCCTGTATGTTCCATCTGGTGAAGTCCATGTGTAAAGTCACTATGTTGGTAAAGTCTTTGCAATGAAAAGGTCATTAGTCTGACAATTCTATTATGGGATCTCCAGCATTTCTGTCACCAAGGCCATATTTTTCAATTACTAAGACTTTGTTTCCAAATTTGCATTACATTCACCAGTAATTATCAATACATCCTGACTTCATGTTTGTATTTCATGTTGCAGAAGCTGGTAAATTTTCCCTATCTTCATTTGTGGCCTTGGTGGATGTGTAAATTTGAATAATTGTTGTATTAACTGGCCTTCCTTGTAGGTGTAAGGATGTTTGTTCCTCAGGCCAGATCTTGATGTCTTTCTTCATGACTGCAAACCCATTTTTCTTTAAGTTGTCATTCCCAGCATAGTAGACCACGTGGCTATCTGACTCAAAATGGCCCATGCCAATCCATTATAGCTCACTGGTGGCTAGAAAAAGATGTTGAGCATCTTTATATGTGCTTACTATTTCTAGGTCTTTTTTGGTGAAATATCTATTTAATTTTTAATTCCATCATTTTACTTACTGAATAGTTGTTGTTGTTAGGTGAGCTAACTATATATTCTAGATACAGGTCTGTTGGATATGTTTCAATATTTTCTTGGTGTAGCTTGCTCTTTTTAGAGCAATGTCTTAAATTTTGAATTTTTGATTTAGAAATCTTGAATTTCTATGTACAAAAATGAACTTTTCTGTATGTTGCTATATATTGCTCTTGTAGAAAGTTCTATTGTTTAAACAGTTTGGAGCTTTTGTGTTCTCCAAGGTCTTTCCCAAACAAGGTGTTAAGATTTCCTATATTCACTTCTAGAAACTTGTGATTTTAGACTTTATCTTTGGTTCTGTGATACACTTCAATTTTGTATATTGTGAGGTAAGGATGAAGTGTCATTTTTTTCATTTGTTTGGGTTTGTTTTCATTTCTTTTGGGACATGTCTAGCTATGTAACCCAAGCTATCCTTGTTCTCATAATCATCCTGCCTTAGCCTCCTGAGTGCTGGAATTACAAGCATGGGCCACCATCCCCAGCTTAAGGTTCATGTTTTTGCTCATGGGCGTTCAGTTGTCCTAGCACTATTTGTTGAAAGGATACCCCTTCCCCACAAAATAGCTTTTGTACTTTTGTCAAAATTCCTTATTTCTCTTTTCATACACACACACACACACACACACACAGACACACACAGTGTGTGTGCAAACACAGGGTTTTGATTACTGTCACTTAAGACTTAAGGAATAAAGTTGGAGGACATATTATTTATTTTCAAAGTTTTGACTTATTTTATGTTCTCTACAGTCATATATAAATATTAGAATGTCAACTTGTATTAAATCCTGCTTGGATCTTTGTTTCTATATTTAATTGACAATAATTTCTGATGAACCATATGATATTTGTGCACATTATATAATGGCTAACTCATTAAGCTATGCATTACCTCACTTTTTTGAGTAAATGTTGAACGCTTAAAATCTGTTCTAAGTAGTTTTTAATTCTGTAAGGTGATGTCACCCTCTTACGTCTGTCAGTTTACCACACTGTGGGGGCTTGTGTGATGCAATGAGGCTGAAAGCTAGGCCACTGGTGTCTCAGATACCAGCAGGGTAACTCATGGTGGACAGGTTTCAGCTGAGCTTCCCGACTAAGACAGACTAGGGAGGAGGCACTGGAAAACCACTCCCAAAACAAGTAGCTATTGAAAACCCCATGGATAGCAAAGAAAAGCTGTCAGATAAAGTGCCAGAAAATGAGCCTCGCCCCACCCAGGTTGGAAGGCACTCAAAAGACTACTGTAAGTGGGACTGTTATCTCAATTTCCTTTTCTTCCTGTTCACTATTGGTATATGGAAGGCCATTGATTTTTGAGTGTTAATTTTATATCTGCTACTCTATTGAATGGGCTGGGATTTGGCTCAGTTGGTAGAGCAATGTGCTGCAGTCTCTGAGGTCTCGAGTTCGATTCCCAGCACCGCAAAAATGGGAGAAGGACCTGGCAATCCACTCCCAAGGCAATCCTGGAACAGTCAGCCATTGAAAACCCTATGAGGGTCGCTATGAGTCGGATACCGACTCGACAGCACCCAACAACAACAACAACAACAACAACAACAACAACTCTATTGAAGGGGCTAGGTTTTAGCTTAGTTGGTAGAGTGCTGCTCTGCACTCTGAGGTCCCAAGTTCGATTTCCAGCACCACAAAAATGGAAGAACATGGCAATCTAGTCCCAAGGCAATCCTCAAACAATCAGCCATTGAAAACACTATGAGGATTGCTATGAGTCAGACATGACTCAATGGTACCTAACAACTCTTGAAGCTAATTAACTGTCTTACCAGAGTTTTCTAGTGGAATTTTTAGGGTCCTTTAGGTAAATGATCATGTCACCTGTGCATAAGGATAATTTGACCTCTTCTTTCCCTATATATATTTCTTTAATCCCCCACACGTCTGTCAGTTTGCCACACTGTGGGGGCTTGTGTGTTGCAATGAGGCTGAAAGCTATGCCACCAGTATCTCAGATACCAGTAGGGTCACCCATAGTGGACAGGTTTCAACTGAGCTTCCAGACTACGACAGACTAGGGAGGAGGCATCAGCAAACCACTCCCAAAACAACTAGCCATTGGAAACCCTATGAATAACAAAGAAACACTATCAGATATAGTGCCAGAAAATGAGTCCCCCAGGTTGGAAGGCACTCAAAAGACTGGGGAAGATTTGCCTCCTCAAAGTAGAGTCTACCACGATGACGGAAATGGAGAAAAGCCCCAGGGACCTCCATCTGCTGATGTGGCACAACTCAAAATGAGGAGAAACAACTGTAAAAATCCATTAATAATTGGAACATGGAATGTACATAGTATGAATCTAGGAAAATTAGAAATCATTAAAAGAGAAATGGAGCACAAAAACATTGACATTCTAGGCATCAGTGAGCTAAAATGGACTGGAACAGGCCATTTTGAGTCAGATAATCATAGTCTACTATGCTGGGAATGATAAACTAAAGAGAAATGGATTGCATTCATCAAAAAATATTTCAAGGTTTGTCCTGAAATACAATGCTGTCAGTGATAGAATAATATCCATATGTCTACAAGGAAGGCCAGTTAATATGACTATTATTCAAATTTATGCACCCACCACCAAGGCCACAAATGAAGAAAGGGAAGATTTCTACCAGCTTCTGCAATCTGAAATAGATCAAACATGCAATCAGGATGTACAGATAATTACTAGTGACTGGAATGTAAAGGTTGGAAACAAAGAAGGTTCAGTAGTTGGAAAATATGGTCTTGGTGACAGAAACAAAGCTGGAGATTGCATGATTGTGAGACCAGTGACCTTTTCATTGCAAATACATCTTTTCAACAATATAAATGGAGACTGTACACAGGGACTTCACCAGATGGAACATACAGGAATCAAACTGACTACATATGTGGAAAGAGACGATGGAAAAGCTCTATATCAAATGTCAAAACAAGAATAGGTGCTGACTGTGGATCAGACCATCAACTTCTCATATATGCAAGTTCAAACTGAAGCTGAAGAAAATTAGAACAAGTATATGAGAGCCAAGGTATGACCTTGAGTATATCTCACCTGAGTTCAGAGACCACCTCAAAAATAGGTTTAATGCATTAGACACAAATGACAGGAGACCAGAAGAGTTGTGGCATGACATATCATTCAAGAAGGAAGCAAAAAGTTCTTAAAAAGACAAGAAAAAAGACCAAAGTACATGTCAAAAGAGATGCTGGAACTTGCCCTTGAACATTGAGCAGCTAAAGTAAAAGGAAGACATGATGAAGTTAAGGAACTAAACAGAAGATTTCAAAAGGCAGCTTGAAGACAAAAACAAATATTGTAATGACATGTGCAAAGAGCTGGAGGCAGAAAACCAAAAGGGAAGAACATGCTCTGTGTTTCTCAAGCTTAAGGAAGTGAAGAGAAAATTCAAGCCTTGAGTGGCCTTAGTGAAAGATTCTACAAGGAAAATGTTAACTGATGCAGGAAACATCAGAAGACAATGGAAAGAATACAGTCACTATACAAAAGAATTTGGAGATGACCAACTATTCCAGGAGGTTGTATATGAGGAGGAACCAATGGTATTGAAGGACAAAGTGAAAGATGCCTTGAAAGAACTGGCAAAACACAAGGCTCCAGGAATTGATGGGATACCAATAGAGATGTTTCAACAAACAGATGTGGCACTGGAGGTGTTTAACATGTTTATGCCAATAGATTTGGAAAACAGCTACCTGGCCAACTGACTGGAAGAGAGCCATATTTGTGCCTATTCCCAAAAGAGGGGATCCAACTGAATGTTCAAACTATTGGACAATATCATTATCACACACAAGCAAAATCTTACTAAAGATCATTCAAAAGTGACTGCAGCAGTATATAGACAGGGAATTATTGAAAAATCAAGTGGGATTCAGAAGAAGGCAGGGAACCAGGGACATCATTGCTGATGTCAGGTGGATATTAGCCAAAAGCAGAGAATATCAGAAAGATGTCTATCTATATTGACTATGCAAAGGCATTTGACTGTGTGGATCATAATAAAGTGTGGATCATAATAAATTATGTATAACACTTTGGAAAATGGGAATACCAGAGCACCTAATTGCACTCATGGGGAATCTGTACATAAACCAGAAGGCAGTTGTACGAACAGAACAAGGAAACACTGCCTGGTTTAAAGTTGAGAAAGGTGTACATCATGGCTTTGTATTTTCACCATACCTCTTCAATTTATATGCTGAGCAAATAATCCGAGAAGCTGGACTTTATGAGGAAGAACACAGCATCAGGATTGGAGGGAGACTCATTAACCTCTTATGCAGATGACACAACTGTTTGCTGAAAGTGAAGACTTAAAACATTTCCTGTGAAGATCAAAGATCACACCCTTCAATATGGGTTGCAACTAAACACCATCAAAACAAAAATCCTTAGGTCTGGGCCAGTATGAAACTTCACAATAAATGGAGAAAAGGTTGAGGTTGTCCAAGATTTTTCTTTGCTTGGGCAACATAGTGAGACCCCTGTCACATAAACTAAAAAATGATGCCACCGGGTGCTGTTTCATGCTCTTCCTGTCTTGAGTCCTCAGCCTCTACAGACTGACTGCCAGGCACAGGCTGACACAAAGCCCACAGTCATAAGGCAGGGTGAAAAAGTGAATCTTAGGGATGTCTTGCCTCTTCATGACAAATCACATGAAAGGCAGATGGACAAATTCCATTGAGATCTGGGTCATTTGAACAAGCAGACAAACCAGATTTCTAGCCAAGTGATTGGCCTGATAACTCCTTGCTGGTGGAAACCAGAAAATACATTCACTGATAACAAGACCAAGGTCCAAAGGCAAAAAGACCAGAAGGAAGGAGAATGAATCTTACTCGGTGCTCAGAGCAGGCCTTCAAGGAAGGACCTCATGCTTGCCTGTGGGTATGGCTTTCCTCCTTGTGGCAAACTATACAAAAGATATAGATGACAGAAGATGGGAACCATTTCTGGGATAAACAGATATTTCTGAAGATGAGTACTCAATCACAAAGGATACCAAACATTTTTCTTGTGCCTATCTAAATTAGAAAACGGCCTTTTTGCCCTCACTCAGCCAGATTCCACAGGCAGGGCCCAGGAGATTGGCAGTGCCCTGCCATAGCCTCTGAAATGAACAGAATGCTTTTCCATATTTTTGCTGCTTTTTGCAGTTGCTGAAAATCAAATCCCCGGCTCTGGGCAGGCTAGGCAAGCAGCCTTCCCACTGAGCTATACCTCCCCATAGGGAGGCTTTAAATGTACAATTCCTCCCTCTGGTTTGGTGGTTTTAGTCTGAAAGAAACAGATGAGTGCCAAAAAACAAAAACACAATGTATTACATGCCTAATGCAGGAAGTATGGGATTCAAAGAGGGCCAAGATAGTGGATCTTTGTAGAAAGCTTAGAGGGATAGCTTGCCTCCACCCAAAGCTCCATGAGAGCATGATTTAATGTAGAAATCTTGTGAGACACCCCATGGTGATCATTGTCCAGAGTGGTACAGAATATGACCTGGAAAAAAAATCATCCAGTGGCAGAGAATTTCCATATAGAAGTCAGTTTGAGTATTATCAATGAAGGACTAATACAAGTTAGGAAAGATCCAAAGATAGATAAGGAATTCTATGTGTGGGAAGTTGAAGAAAGACAACACACCTGCTCTCACTATACAGCACCTTTGGTTTCGTTGTTGGAATTATATAAGAAAGCAAAATCCCAATGACTTGACTGATAGGGATTTTGTGATTTCTTTCTATTGACCCTGACAAACTAAAGCTATTTTAAAAGGTAATAGCCTTGTAAAGGTGATGCATAATATTTGATTTTCCCTCTTATAAAAATTCAGATTGATTTATCCTATAATTTTGCTATACTCATTAGTTCCAGTAGCTTGTTTGTAACTTCTGTGACATTTTCAAAATCGGTAATCCTGGCATCTGCAGATACAGTTTTAATTCTTCCATTACAGTCTGGATAGCCTTTATTCCTTTTCTTGATTTGTATCAACTAACCCTTCTGTAAAATGCTCAGTAGAAAGGTTGAGTATAGGTATCTTTTGCTTTGTTCTTGATCTTAGGAAGGAAACATTTAATGCTTCAATATTAAGTGATTGTTAGTGTGGGTTTTTCTTAGATGCCCGTTATTAGGCTCAAAGTTCCATTTATTCCTAGCTTGCTGAAAAAGTTTTGTATTTTGTCAAATGCGTTCTTTGCATCTATTTGGGTGATCATGATTTGTTCTTGTATGATCAATTACCTTGATTATTTAAAAATCAACCTTACATTTCTGGGATAAACCCTCTTGGACATGATGCATTTTTCTTTTTAAACATCACTAGATTTGATTAGCATCTTTCCTGAGAAAGATTGGTCTGTGACATTTTTTCCTGCCAGTGTTTTTGATTTTGATGGAAGAATTCTGGCCTCACAGAATAAATTGGGAAGGGTTACCATATATCAAATTGTTTTTTGTAGAATTATTTTCTTAAATATCTTGTAACAGTCATCCACAAAACCATATAAACCTTGAATTCATTTTGTGGAATTGTTTTTAAACTATAAATTCAATGTCTTTAGTAGGTATGGCACTGTACAGATTACTCAATTATTCTTGAGTGAGTTGTAGTTATTTGCCTTTCCAGGAGTTTATCCATTTTATCTCATCCATCATATTCAGGGACATCAAGTTAATAGTTCCTTATCCTTTTAATATCTGTGGAGCCTATAGCTATAGCTCTTGGCTGCCTCTTTTATCCTCATGTCCAGCTAGAAGTTTATCAGTTTTATTTTTGTATTCAGGGAACCAGATCTTGGTTTTATTCTCAGTATTGCTTTTGTTTTCTATCTTGTTGGTTTCTGCTGATTTAGCTTCTATTTATTCTGCTACCTTTGATTTTAATTTAGTTTTTTTTACACTTTAAAAGTCTAGCCAAGGTCGGCCTGGGGACTCAGCTCAGTGGTAGAGTGCTTGCAAAAGTCTAGCCAAGGTCATTAATTTGAGACTGTCTTCTACTCTAAATGGTAAGAGCTATAAATTTCTCTCTCAGCATTTAGTTGTAGCCCATGGATTTTAATATTTATATTTCCTTTTACCTCAAAATACTCAGTAATTTCCCCTTTGCTTTTTTTGGGGGGTGGGGGGGGCTATGTTCTGGAATATAAATAGATTATATGGCAACTGATCTTTTCTAGGGTTGCTTTTAAACTTCTTAAATGTGGAATCAGTGGCCTTCTGGCTATGGCTGATCTTTCTCCACTATTGATGAGTAAATGTCCTTCTGAATACTTTTCCCAGTGTCTGATGAATTAAAATATCTTTCCACTGTGCTAGTAGGAACTCAAAAGTATTCCTGACCCCATGTGAGCTCTATAGTCTTTTTCTCCAGTCCTTTCAAATGGTTGTTTCCCTGGCCTTGGGCAGTGTCCTACGTGCCTGCACTAACAAGTTCTTAGCTGAAGCCTTAAGGAGACTCTACAAATCTCAAGAGCTCTCTTTCTGTGCAACTCTCCTCTCTTCCCTGGTAATTTTCTCTGAGAACTCTTGTTATCTTGACCTCCCTGGACTCCTAAATTCAGCTCCTTGATTCAAGAGTCTGGAAACTCTGCAGGTAGTAAGCCAGGACAATTGTAGGGCTGAGCTCATTTGTGTGTCTCTTGGATCATCATCCCTGTGCTACCTAACACACAATGCTGAAAACTTTTGATATCTTTCCCTGTTTTAAATTATTCCAAACAGTCAGTACAATCACTGTTACTTCATCTTTCCATGTAACTATTTTTTAAGTGAATATGACTAGATTTTGTTAGACATTACAGTGTACAAAAGAACTAAGCTAACTAGTCTCATAGTATTTGGGACTGGTTTGATGACACTTAACTTTTCAAAGGTACACTGACTATATAAAATTTTATGAGTAACCTAGACTGTAAGCAGAAGAATGAGATTTAGGTTAGAAGTGTGCTTAGTGTGGGAAATGAGACTGTCCTGAATTCTCTGCATAGCATAATTTTTTTAAAAAATCAAAGTATATCACTTACCATTCTCCCATGACTTTCCAAATTACTAGAATAAAACTTAAACTCCACAAAAAAGTCTACAAGGCCCTGTATGATTTGACCAGAGCCTGCTTTCTGATTTAACATCCTGCCTTACTCTCTCTAGGCTTTGCTCACATAACCTTCTTGTACTTCTTCACACGTGTTAAGCATACCATGCGCACAGGGCTTTTAACTTTGTTCCCTCAAACTGGATGATCTTTTACTAGATCCAACATATTTTTTTTTAAATATTATTCAAATGTTACCTCTTAGGAGAAACTGTTTAACTATCCTGTTTAAAGTCAGTCCTCACCTTACGTTATGTTCTTCAGAACACTTGCCACTATTTTTCTCTCTGTTTTTCATTTGTTATGTTACTGTTTAAAGCAGGTAAGCTTCAAGGCTTTGTCTTGTTTGCATCTAGATACACACATGCTAGAATATCTGGCACAGTGTGGACATGCAATACATAATGTGTGAAGAAATGTAGCAAACTAGACTTTTTTTGGATAGGGTCTTGCTATTGTAGCCCAGGCCCATGTGGACATCAAATTTGTTATTTAGTCCAGGCTGGGCTTGAACTCATGACCCTCTTGCCTCAGCCTCCTGAGTGCTAAGATTATAAGTGTGCACCACCATACCTGGAAAGAGTAGACTTTTATGTATGCTCTAAGTAATATTCCTTTAATTATACCAAAGCCAGAAAAAGAAATGATTGTTGAGCAAAAGTCACTTTACATGTGTTATCATTGGCTAGCATAAAATGAAATTTTATAACAGATAACAAATGAATGTAACTTCAAGCTTAATAAATGAACAGAGATATAACACCATGTTTTTTCTAATACCCTAATTTTTCTGTCATATCCCAGTGCATATCTCTAGCCTACTCACTAGAACACTAATAGGTTCATTTACTTCCTCTATTTCCTCTAAAGAAATCAGTCACATGGACCACATGGCATTCTATGTGGGCCAAAATTAAATATTTTTGCTTTGTGGTAGTTGTCTTAGTGCAGGTGAATCATTATCACCCACTTGGGTAAATATGTGCACTCTCCCTCAGTTTCTTGCCCATCATGTCTGTTTTTCCTCCTTTATCCTCTCAAGACACATTTAAAATGCTGTCTTGAATTCCAAGAGACTACCTAAAGAGAAGCAGGTCTAGCTAGCAGGAGGTATTTGTAGTTGAGATTAAAGACCTTTTGTTTTTCCTGGAGGAATCTCTAGTGAGGCAGAAAAGCTCTCTAAGGAGGATAGCTCTTTAAACTCTTCAGCCAAAACATCTGTAAAAATTGATAAGTACTGAATTGATTACAGGGGACAGCAGTAAGCCAGTGGGTTTACTCCAAGGGCATGACCCACAAGGGCAAGGCAAGTAACAAGGCTTTATTAGCATACCTTCTTGTGTCCAGAATACTCCACTGCAAGTGAGTACCATGGCATTTACAAGCCTGTAATCCCAGTTACTCGGAAGACTGAGGTAGGATCACGAGGTAAAGGACAGAGGCAGCCTGTGTAATTTAGCAAGACCTTGACTCAAAATAAAAAATGGCCTAAGGGTGAGCCTAATAGAGTACTTGCAAAGTATGTTAAAGGCCCTGGATTCAACCCCCAAGTACTCCCCTCAAAGAATATTCCATTGCAAGAATGCTGTGGATTGTCTTTATAGGCAAGGTGGCACATCCTAATGAGCTGAGCAATCATCTAAAAGGCATTGAACACAATTAGGAATAAAGCTAAATATATTAGGCTATATAGGCTCTTGTTCAGCGACTCAGCACCCATCACTCAGCTCAGACCTCCTTTTTGTGGATTGGCATTCCAATTTATGTTTGAATGACTGCTCTGTGATTCTGTTTCATGTTGTTGGCCCTATAAGTAAAACTGGCCTGCCTTTTGGTCTCCAGGGAGTTGGTAGATGATATAAACTTGGTTAAGTTAGTGTCTTGTGATAATCTGAAAGTATGAGTAATATTTAGCGCTGCTTCATTCTTGTGTGACCACTTGGATCAAATGTCTTATTGTGGTCTTGTTATCTAGAACTCTTTACAGCTCAGTTTTCCAACCGTTCCATTGATTATGTGAGCTACCAAAGATCTTTCCAATAATCATTTTCTCAAAGTTCAGTGTTTACTTCTGTTTATCAAAGAATATGGCTTCAGTGTATTTGTAAAGGTGTTTCTTTTCTTTTTTTTTTTCTTTTTTTTTTTTTTTTTTTGTGGTATTGGGGAATTGAACGCAGGGCCTTGGGCTTTCATGCTTTGCAAGTGCTGGACCACTGAGTTGCACCCCTAACCCTTAAGTTTTTTGAGGCAGGGTCTCGGTAAATTACACAGACTGCCTCTGGTCTTGAATTTGCACTCCTGCCTCCGCCTCTCAAACTGCTGGGATTACAGGCGTGTGCCACTGTGCCTGGCAAGGTGTATCTTTCAATGACAAAAGCAATTGTTGTTAGATGCTGTCAAGTCAGGTCCGACTCAAAGTGAACTCATAGTGACCGTCAAGGTTTTCAGTGGCTGACTGTTTTGGGACTGCTTTGGGAGTGGATTGCCACATCCGTCTCCTGTTCTTGTGGTGCTGGGGATTGAACCTGTATCTTCAGAGTGCAGATCAGTGCTCTGTCAACTGAGGTAAACCCTAGCTCAATTATGACAATAATGACATCCTAATTAGGACATGAAAATGAATGGACCAGGAATTAAGTCATTATGGCATAATACTTTCTTTATATGGGAGTTGGTAGATTCTTGAGTGCTGCTTTGACCCTTCAACTCATGACTTTCAATTCTTCAAATTGCATGCATTTCTCAATACAAAAAAAAAAAAAAAAGCTTTGAGGTCTCTTGGAAAAAGACAAAGATGTTAAGCTATCTCTGTTTCTCTGTGTTTTAAGGTCTTATACCCTTTTCCACTGATTATTTGCTGATTTGAGAGCACACTGGAGAGATAGCAATCATGAAGCACATCCATGTGATCATTCTTGCACTCTTGAATTAGCCCTTATCATATGACCTAATTCAGCATGTTTCCTTCTTGACCATTAGGTACATTTAGACATGCTCTTCAGAATAAGAGTACTTCCTGATTAAGAATGCAATTCATGACACTTTGTTTTCTTCAAGAACACAATGAAACAGATATTTTTCATCAGGCCATATAAATCATCTCAAATTCTAGCAATTTTATGGACTTCCAACAATATATCCTTTTAAAAAGTCATGTAGGGTTATTCAAATTTTCAGCCCACTAGCAGAAATCTAAAAGCTCAGTTCACTTGGCTGTTTGTCATCAACTCTGGTCTAGGTATCCCGTTCTTTATAAGAAAAGAGCTAAATATTCCAATATTGTATGTACTTAAATCTGAGATATCACTAGAAATTAGTTTTATATCTGAAAGTACAATGACCCCAGAAGGCAATGGCTACTAAGAAACACAAATCAGAGGTACATGAGTGATAAATGCAATTCTGGAGGATTTTGGTATGTATGGAATTTAGACACAGCTGGTAAAAATGGGAAGAAATAAGAATTACTCAAGGACAAAGACTGAAAAATGTACTTGGTTATAAAGCCTGGATCTGAGAAGGAAATTGGAAGGGCCTTTAGTAGGCCTTTGAGGAGGTGGATGAAAGGGATGGTGGCCGTATCCATATCTGGGTTCCATATCTGGGTTGATGGCAGAGATTAGTTGGGAAAATTGTGGCACGTGGATAGGATTCAGGAAGAGCATCCGTTCTACAGGTAGATCTTAAAGCTTCAGGGTGGAAGGCACCTACTGTTTGTAAAATTACTGGCAGAAACAGAAACTAGTGTGGAGAAAACTTTGAAGAGAAGAACATTCAGGTTCTGATTCTGAGATTGTGTCTCATCTCCCTCTCCCAGGCCTGCTGGAGCCTGGAGGTCGACAGGGAGCTTCATCAAGAATGGATATGGGAGTGGTGAGGATGAGAGATTGTGAAAGGGCTAGTAGGGAGGATGGGCTAGTGGGGAGAGTTGGTGAGTAATGAGAGAAGGAATGGTAGGGTGGTGGAAGGGTCAGGGGGTGACTGAGTGGTAATAATGGCACAGGACACAGTGACTGAAATGCAGAGACATGGGGTGCTTATTTTACATGTCACAACTACCGTGGTTGGCGTCCCTGTGGAAAGAACTCTTTAACAGATTCAGCAAAAAGATTTTGCATAAGGCAGAATCAGAGGAAGCAAGGAAAGGGCTGATATGTGACCCCTAAAATTAGAATTGACTTTTATTACTTGTAAACATCAAATAGGGGCTGGGATTTAGCTCAGTTGGTAGAGTGCTGCGCTGCAGTCTGAGGACCTGAGTTCAATTTCCAGCACCACAAAAATGGGAGCAGGACCTGGCAATCCACTCCCAAGGCAATCCCGAAACAGTTGAAACATTGAAAACCCTATGCGGGTCGCTATGAGTTGGATACCAACTCGACGGCACCTAACAACAACAAACATCAAAGAGATAAGTTCTTGTCCTAGTCATTTTTTAAATTAGCTTGGATAAAATTAGAAATTGAAATACTCCATGGGGAGACATGTTAGGGGTACCATACATGGAGAAATTTACCCTTTAATATAAACTGCTTAAAGACAGACAAGTGGCTGCTTACTGCTTTGATAATTTTGGTAGAGAAACATTGGCATCAGGTAAAATCGTACTAGATCTTTTGAGTGGCGTTAAAATAGTACTAGATCTTCTCATCTGAGTAGTAAGCAGAGGAGATTACTGTCATTACAAATGTTACTTTCTAACCATTCCTTTTTACGTATTGGACCTACCTAATGCTTTATAATGTTTTCCAGGAATCATAGAATTCAAAGCACTCATTCTTGAATAGGGTAGTTGTTGTCCTGAAACTCTGAAGGTGTATATGTTTCTTTATGCTGCTTACTGCTCCTTTGAGTAGTGATTGAATCCTCTTCTCAGATTTATAGCTTGAGGACAGTTTGATATGTGCAGTTTCCAGCCAAATTTCTGTTTCTCAGTGATTTATCTGGTTTGGTTTTGCTAAACTGAGTTGGGATCTTATCTTACTCCCCAGTGGCTGTTCATGATACTTTGAACTAATGGAGAACATAAAAACAGTATCAACAGTAACAATAAATCCAAAGAAAAACAAAACAAAAAAGCTTTCTACACAAGCTTCAGCCTACAACATGGGTTTTCCCTATCATTTCCTGCCTTTGGTCTTTTAACTTGTGGAAATAAAATGTACCCTGGAAGGCCATTGCCTTTCAACTCCCAAATTTATTTTCTTTTTCTTCCTTTACTTCTACCAAAAGTGTATCACTTTCAATTTGGATATGGGAAGATATCTTCTTGAATATCAGAACCTGATCAGGAGAGAAGCAATTGATTCTGGCAGATCTGAGTTGGGGTGGGCTGGGTGTGTTCTTGCTTTTTTCCAGCAACATTTCATTTGAGTCAATGTGAGTAGACCATCAGCCTTATAGTTTTTCAAGATATTTGTGCATTTTTTTTATTTACAAATATTCATTAGATAGAAAATCCAGAAAGTCTATTTCAGGGCCTGCTAACCAGAAAAAATATATATTGTGCATGTATATATATGTATATACATTAATAAATATGTATATATAAAAATGGGCTGGGGTTTAGCTCAGTTGGTAGAGTCCTGCTCTGTGCTCTGAGGCCCTGGGTTTGATTCCCCAGCGCCACAAAGTGGGAGAAGGACATGGCAATCCAGAAGGAATCCTAAAACAATCAGCCATTGAAAACTATGAGGGGCACTATGATTCAGATCCTACTCAACAGCACCTAATGACATATATGAGGCTGGGTTTTAGCTTCACTGGTTGAGTGTTGCTGTGTACTCTGAGGCCCTGGGTTTGATCCCTAGCACCACAGAAACAAGAGAAGGAACTGGAAGCTCACTCCTGAAGCAATTCCAAAACAATCAGCCATTAAAAACCCTATTAGAAGAACTGACATAGTGCCAGGCATGGCAGTGTCAGGAAGTGTTTCCTTCTATTGTACACAGGGTCGCTATGAGTCTGACTGGACTTGACAGTATCTTACAACATAACGAGCCCTAGCTCCTTTTTTGAAAACATAATGAAAGCCATTTATTTCCTACCAAAAATATGGACAGCTGAGCATGTCTGACTTTCAGATTCCCATATATGGAATCCAGGAAAGGACCTCTTGATTCTAATTGCTTATGCATGTATATGCAAGTAATCAAAGTATGAATGCACGAGGAACATCTTTTATAGTCTTTTTTTTCCACATATGGGTTAGATAGCTTCTGAAATCCCAACTTGAAATACTTCTCAGACAACTTTGGGACTCTGTATCTTCTCTCTTGGGTCAGTGTGTACTTAATCTGTATCATGTACATCCATTTCCACCAATGCAATTAGAAGTCTTTCCCTATAGTAATTCTATAAACCAAAATCTAACAGAATGTTTGGTTATTCATTGCATTGCCATCCCCACCATGCATTGTTTTAGGGTAAAAGAATGCCTAGCAATTTTAAGAGAATCTTAAGCTTTCTTTCTTTCTTTATTTTGGCAAATTATGTCAAATAATTAGCCTTAAAGGACTATGAGTTAACTGTTGGGAAGTACTGCTTTCTGAGTGCATGAATTCTGGCCTTTTGATGGCTATATGGGCCAACTCAGTGTGATTATTTCGGCTTTCCTATTAATTATTTAAAAATATAAAATCTAATTTTTTGGTGGTTTGGATGGAAAATTTAACCTTTTTTCATGTGGATTTCCTTTTTAGAGTGGTAGCATCATATTCTGGCTTGATAACAGGCACAATAAAATAAGCAACTTACACAGTGATTGCTTTCCCAATTTCATTTCTTTAGCAGTCTTCAAACAACAGAAGGGCTGTTTGAAGGCATTGGGGATTTTCTGTTGGGTTGGCAATTCTGAGGTCTGAGGATGAATGGGGAGGAAAAGTTGGTAAAGGGCAATGCTTTTGTTGACCTGCATTGGACAAATTCTCCAAGGCTTAGTTTACTTGATGCACTTGGAGAAAAACTTCCAAAAATGCAGTAAGAGAAAGAAGTCTTAAATCTTTTGATTGCCCATCTGTTTCACATAAAAATCGGGCTCATCTCCCCTGGTTGCTATAATACTTTACCTTGCCTTCAGACTTTAGGATTTCAGTTCACAAAAAGGAGTCAAGAGTAGTGTCTATAACAGAAAAATAGGAGCAATGGAGGAAGAGTACGGTCACTGATGTGTAGCTTCTTTCTTTTTCTTTTCTTTTTTTTTCTTTTCTTTCTTTTCTTTTCTTTTCTTTCTTTGTTTGTTTCTTCTTTTTTTCTGTAGTAGAAGGTTGAACGCAGGGCCTCCTGCATGCTAGGCAAGCAGTATCACTGAGCCACATCCACAGCCTCTTTTTAGTTTTTTGAGGCAGGGTCTCACTAAAGTTCACAGGCTGTGTCTGGCCTCAAACTCATGACCCTCCTGCCTCAGCCTCCCTCACTGCTGGAATTATAGATGTGTACCACCACACTCAGCTTTTGTTTAGTATTTTTGCTATGTAGTAAAAGTCCATGTCATAGTGACTGTGTTGTAAAATGTACTCCAAGACCATCAGACTTCTCCCTAGAGACTTACTGTGTGAATGACCTACCCACATATCCCAGACAGAATACATGAGACAGCAATTAAAGCTGGGAAATGACTGTCACTTGAAATTGATCATCTATCTAGTTACTGATTTTCAGTTTCCATCTTTAGGATCAAAACAAAAGGGTAAGCACATCAGTGTTAGCAGAGTGGATGTGAAACCTATACAGTCAGAGACCTTGTGCCCAGAAAGCCTCCTGATGTTTAATGCTCCTCTGTCCACTTTTTAAAAATCTTAACATTTGCAGAGTGTAGGGGTGCACATCTGAAATCTCAGCACTGGGAGGCTAAGGCAGGAGGGTTAAGGGAGTTTGAGGCCACCCTGGGCTACAAAGTAAGACCCTTCTAAACTTTTTTTAAACATTTGTTAAAATATATCATTGGTACTGAGGGTAAATTACAGGTATTGCTTATTTTGATGGCAGACTGAGAATGGTAACAAAAGCACTGGGCAGGAAGATCTGCCTAGCAGACACCACTAACCAGCAGTCTGACCATGGGTTGCAGTTGGCCATTTAACCTCTCTGGTAAGCTTTTTTTGCTTTCCAGTATTAGGGGTTGAACCTGGGGCCTCATGCATGCATTGCAAGCTCTCTATACCTGAGCAGCACCCATAGCCCAGTTTTTACATTTTTATCTTGAGACAGCATCTTGCTAAGTTATGCAGGCTGCCTGTGGCCTTGACCTTTCTATCCTCCTGCCTCCACCTCCTGTGTGGGATTACAGGTGTGTACCACTATCTTGGTTCTGGTAACCGCTTGATTAGTTAGTTGGTCTATATCAGTGGTTTAAAGTAGGAGCTATGTTCCCTTTAGGGCTGGAATTTAGCTCAATTGGTAGGGTGCTGCTCTGCAGTTTTTGAGGTCCCAAGTTCCATTCCCAGCACCACAAAAATGGGAGAAGGATGTGGCAATCCTGAAACAATCAGCCATTGAAAACCCTATAAGGGTCACTATGAGTTGGACAGGACTTGATGGCATCTAACAACAATGTTCCCTTTCAGATACTATGACTTGTGCTGCAGGACAAAAGTAGAAACCCAGGGCCTCTTGGGCCCTTTTTCCTGCTTCAGTGAAGAGTGTATTATTTTCTCTTACATATTCAAAAGATCGCTTTAGGAACTAAAATTCTATGAATAGTATACAGTATACATGATGATCAGGAATTATGGTTAGCAGAGAAAGAAGGCAAAAATAGAGCGACACATGGGGCAATGATTTTTTTTTTTTTTTGATGAAAGAAATTAAGGAATTTCTCTTTTGGGGAGTTTAATTTCTCAAAGTAGTCTCTGATCTTTTGGATTTCATTGGTATCCACCATCATTTTCTTTAAATTTGGGCCTTTTCTCGTTCTTTTGGCAGTCTGGCTAAGGGACTGTCAATTCTGTTGACCTTTTTGAAGAACCAGCTCTTGGTTTCATTAATTCTTTGGATTGTCACTTTTAGTTTCTACTTTGCTACTTTTTGCCCTGATCTTGATAATTTTTCTGTGTACTCTTTTGTGGTTGACTTGTTGCACTTCTAAGTGCCTTAAGATGTGTCATTAAGTTATGTAATTGTGTCTTCCCTGGCTTATTGAAGGCACTTGTGCCTATGAACTTCCTAGAACTGTCTTTACTGTATCCCATAAATTTTGATAGGATGTATTCATCCATATTTGATTGTAGGAACCTTTAAATTTCATCTGATTTCTTTGACCCATTGATCATTCAGAAGTATTTGTCTGTATCTAACAATTCTGGAATTTTTCTTGCTTTTGAGTTCTAGTTTTATTCCATTGTGATAAGGTATAAGGGATGATTTCAATTTATTTGAGGCCATTTTTGTGGATGAAAATGTGTTCTACTCTAGAAATTCCATGTGGTGCTAAGGTGTATTCTGCTTTGAATAGAGGGAATATTCTATAGACATCTGTTAGATCCAGTTGGTCTACAGTGCTTTTTAAATTGCTTCTCTACTGGTTCTAAAGAAATTAGGCATTGTGGGAATTTATCTTAATATCATAAAAGCCATTTATGATGAACCTACAGATTTCATATTAAATGGGAGAAAATTGAAACCATCCTCTCTAAGATAGGAACAAGAGAAGGATGTCCATTTACTCTTCTCATTCATATTGTGATTGAAGTCCTAGCCAGAGCAATCAGGCGTGAGAAAGAAATTAAAGAAATTGTTAAGTGCCGTCAAGTTGTGTCTGACTCATTGCGCCCCTTTGTACAGCACCTCCAAACACATCCTGATTCCATGCCAGGCACACAATCTTATTTATGTTTAAGCCCATTGTTGCAAACACTGTGTCAATCCATCTGGGGGAGGGTTTTCCTCTTTTGTGTTGACCTGCCACACTCTCAAACATGTCTTTCTCTAGGGATTGACCTCTCCTGACTACATGCCCAAAATATGTAAGACGTAGTCTGGCCATTCTTGCTTCCAAGGTGCACTCTGGTTGCACTTATTCTAGGACAGATTTGTTGGTTCTTTTGGCAGTCCATGGTATATTCAATAGACATCTCCAGCACCATAATTCAAAAGCATCAATTCTTTTCCTGTCTCCCTTGTTCAATGACCAGTTTTTATCACCATTATGATGCCACTGAAAGTACCATGGCATGAGTCAGACGCACCTTCATCTTCAATGTGACATCTTTGCTTTTCAATACTCTAAAGAGATATCTTGCCACAGCTTTTCCTAGAGCAATGCATCTTTTGATTTCTTGACTGCTGCTTCCATGGGTGTTGATTATAGAGCCAAGCAAAGCAAAATCTTGGATAACTTCAATCTTTTCTCCATTATTGTGGAGTTGTGTGCTGACCCAGTCATAAGGATTTTTGTTTTGTTGATGTTTAGTCGTAACCCATATTGAAGGCTATGATCTGTGATCTTCATCAGTAAATGTTTTAAATCCTCTTCACTTTCAGCAAGCAGAGTGGTGTCATCTGCATAACGCAGGTTGTTAATGAGTCTTCCTCCAATCTTCATGCTGTGTTCTTCCTCATAAAGTCCAGCTTCTCGGATTATTTGCTCGGCGTATAAATTGAAGAGATAGGGTGAAAGTATACAGCCCTGACGCACACCTTTCTCCACTTTAAACCACTCAGTGTTTCCTTGTTCTATTCAAACAACTGCCTCCTGGTTCATGTACAGATTTCTCATGAACACAATTAGGTGTTCTGGTATTCCCATTTTCCGAAGTGTTATCCATAATTTGTTATGATCCACACAGTCAAGTGCCTTTGCATAGTCAATAAAACATAGACATCTTTGTGATATTCTCTGCTTTTGGCTAATATCCACCTAACATCAGCAATGATGTCCCTGGTTCCCTGCCCTCTTCTGAATCCTGCTTGATTTTCCGGTAATTCCCTGACTATATACAGTTGCAGTCACTTTTGAATGATCTTTAGTAAGATTTTGCTTGTGTGTGATATTAATATTGTCGGATAGTTGCACATTCAGTTGGATCCCCTTTTTTGGGAATAGGCACAAACATGGATCTCTTCCAGTCAGTTGGCCAAGAAGCTGTTTTCCAAATCTATTGGCATAAACACATTAACACCTCCAGTGCTGCATCTGTTTGTTGAAACATCTCTGTTGGTATCCCATCAATTCCTGGAGCCTTGTGTTTTGCCAGTTTTTTCAAGGCAGCTTCCACTTCATCCTTCAACACCATTGGTTCCTCTTCATATGCAACCTCTTGGAATGGTTGGTCATCAATTCTTTTTTATATAATGTGTATGTGTATTCTTCCCATCTTCTTTTGATGTTTCTTGCATCACTTAATATTTTCTCTGTAGAATCTTTCAATACTGCCACTCGAGGCTTGGATTTTTTCTTCACTTCCTTAAGCTTGAGAAACACAGAGCATGTTCTTCCCTTTTGGCTTTCTGCCTCCAACTCTTTGCACATGTCATTATAATATTTGTTTTTGTCTTCTCGAGGTGCCTTTTGAAATCTTCTGTTTAGATCCTTAACTTCATTATGTCTTCCTTTTACTTTAGCTGCTCAAAGTTCAAGGGCAAGTTCCAGCATCTCTTTTGACATGTAATTTGGTCTTTTCTTTTTTTCTGCCTTTTTACAACCTTTTGCTTTCTTCCTGAATGGTATCTTTTATGTCATGCCACAACTCATCTGATCTCTGATCACTTGTGTCTAATTCATTAAACCTATTCTTGAGGTCGTCTCTGAAGTCAGGTGAGATCTGCTCAAGTTCATACCTTGGCTCTCAAACTTGTTCTAATTTTCTTCAGCTTCATTTGAACTTCCATATGAGAAGTTGATGGTCTGATCCACAATCAGCATCTGGTCTTGTTTTGACACTTGATATCGAGCTTTTCCATCATCTCTTTCCACATATGTAGTCAATTTGATTCCTGTATGTTCCATCTGGTTATGTCTGTGTGTAAAATCACCATATGTTTTGAAAACATATTTGCAATGAAAAGGTCATTGGTCTGACAAAATTCTATCATGTGATCTCCAGCTTTGTTTCTGTCACC
The DNA here is from genome assembly GCA_007922755.1 of Pedetes capensis. Taxonomy (NCBI): domain Eukaryota; kingdom Metazoa; phylum Chordata; class Mammalia; order Rodentia; family Pedetidae; genus Pedetes; species Pedetes capensis. The sequence goes on from VMDO01002186.1 coordinate 127,254, forward strand.
TAGACCATATTTTCCAACTACTGAGCTTTCTTCTGTTTCCAACCTTTGCATTCCAGTCAACAGTGATTATCAGTACATCCTGATTGCATGTTTGATCCATTTCAGGTTGCAGAAGCTGATAGAAGTCTTGCCTTTCTTCATTTGTGGCCTTAGTGTTGGGTGCATAAATTTGAATAATAGTCATATTAACTGGCCTTCCTTGTAGGCATATGGATATTATTCTGTCACTGACAACATTGTATTTCATGACAGATCTTGAAATGTCTTTTTTGATGAATGCAACCCCATTTCTCTTTAGTTTATCATTCCCAGCATAGTAGACCATATGATTGTCTGATTCAAAATGGCCTATGCCAGTCATTTTAGCTCACTGATGCCTAGAATGTCAATGTTTTAGTGCTCCATTTCTCTTTTAAGAATTTCTAATTTTCTTAGATTCATACTACGTATATTCCATGTTCCAATTATTAATGGATGTTTACAGTTGTTTCTCATTTTGAGTTGTGCCACATCAGCAAGTTGAGCACCCTGGGGCTTTACTCCATTTCTGTCATTCACAGTAGACTCTACTTTGAGGAGGCCACTCTTCCCCAGTAGTCTTTTGAGTGCCTTCCAACCTGGGGGGCTCATTCTCCGGCACTATCTGTCAGTGTTTCTTTGCTACCCATAGGGTTTTCAATGGCCAGTTGTTTCAGGAGTGGCTCGCCAGGTCCTACTCTGTAGTCTGTCTTAGTCTGGAAGCTCAGCTGAAAACCTGTCCACCATGGATGACCCTGTTGGTATCTGAGATACTGGTGACATAGCTTTCAGCCTCATTGCAACATACAAGCCCCCACAGTGTGGCAAACTGACAGATGTATGGGGGATTAAAGAAATATAGATAGGGAAAGAAGAGGTCAAATTATCCTTATGCACATATGACATGATCCTTTACCTAAAAATTCCACTAGAAAACTCTTGAAGTTAACTGTTTCACCAGAGTTGTTAGGTGCCACTGATTCATGTCTGACTCAGCAATCCTCATAGGGTTTTCAATGGCTGATTGTTTCAGGATTGCCTTGGGAGTAGATTGCCATGTCCTTTTTTTTTTTTTTTTTTTTTTTTTTGTGGTGCTTAAATTCGAACTTGGGACCTCAGACTACAGAATAGCACTGTACCAACTAAGCTAAATCCCAGCCCCTTCAACAGAGTAGCAAATATAAAATTAACACCCAAAAATCAATGGCCTTCTGTATACCAGTAGTGAACAGGAACAGAAGGAAATTGAGATAACAGTCCCACTCAGAATAGCTCATCAAATTTAAATACTTAGGGTCTTTGATTAGATTGATTCCTAGAGACCTCTACAAGGAAGACTTCAAAACATTAAAGAAATAGAAAATACTAGAAGATGGATTTCCCTTGCTCATGGATTGGGAGAGTTAATGTTGTGTAAATGGCTGTACTACCAAAAGCAATTTACAGATTTAATGCAATCTCCATCAAAATTCCAGTGACAGACTTTGCAGAATAAAGAACTATTCCAAAATTCATATGGAAGCACAAAAGACTATCTAGCCAAAATAAGCCTAAATAGCAAAAAAGTGCATAGAGAAATTGCAGTCCCTCCCTGACTTGAAACTATACTACAGGGCCATAGTGGGGAAAAAACAGCCTGATAATGGGAAAAAAAAGTAGTCATGAAGATCAGTGGAACAGAATTGAAGACCCAGAGATATACCCACATATCTACAGCCACCTGATCTTTGACAAAGGGGCTAAGGATGTTCATTGGAGAAAAGATAGCCTCTTCAACAAATTGTTCTGGGACAATTGGATATCCATTTGTAGAAATCTGAAATAGATTGTATCTGTCTGTACAAGAGTCAACTCAAAATGGATCAGACTTCAACATAAAACTGGAAACCTTAAAACTAGAAGAAAAGATATGGTACATGCTCCAATACATAGGTATAGGCAAGTATTTCCTTAGCAAGACTCCAGTACCCTAAGAAACAGCATCAGGAGTCAACCGATGGGATTATATAAAATTAAAAAGCTTCTGTACAGCAAAGGAAACAAGAGTAAAGGAAGAGCCCACAGAATGGGAGAAAGTCTTTGCATCCTACACATCTGACAGAACTAATTTCTAGAATATACAAAGAACTTAAATCAAGCACCAAAATAACCCAATAAATAAGTGGGCAATGGGACTGAACAGACAGTTCTCAAATGAAGAAATACAAATGTATAATAAACAAATGAGAAATGGTTAATATCTCTAGCTATTAGGGAAATACAAATCAAAACAACACTGAGATTCCATCTTACTCCAGTAAGAATGGCCAAAATTAACAAAAGAAAAAATGCTGGTGAAGATGTGCAGAAAAATGAACCCTCTAATACTGCTGGTGGGACTGTAAATTAGTTCAACCACTTTGGAAATCAATATGGAGTTGCTTTAGAAAACTAAGTAGAACTACCATATGACCCAGTTATACCATTTCTGGGAGCATACCCAAAGGAAGACAAGTCAATATACCACAGGAACACCGCACTTCCATATTTAATGTAGCACTCTTCACAATCGCAAGGGTATGGAATCAACCAAGATGTCGAAAAGGAGTAGAATGAAAGTTTGTATATATACATAATGCAATACTACTGAGCAATAAAAGAATGAAATGCCACTTACAGCAAAATGGATAGAATTAGAGAACATCATTTTAAGCAAATTAACCCAGTCCCCACAAAAGAAATACCATTTGTTCTCACATACAGGAGGTAAATTTAAAGTATATAGGTAAGTATGATTGCTCATTTTTATATAAAAAGGGAAAACATAAGCAGATTAGAAGAGGGGAGGGGATCAACAGGTGGAGTGGAGATTGGAAGTGAGAAAGGAGAGGAAATAATGTAGAAGGGTAAGGAAAACATTAAAATATGATACTATGAATACATGGGAAAAATAGGAGAAAGGAAAAATGAGAATATAACCCATGATTACATAAGATTCTTACTTCATATTGAAACTCCTACTTTTAAGTCACTTCTTAGTTTATACTGCTCTCTGCAAAATATGTAAGATCGATGTATAAGCAAAACTGATCATTGCAAACTAGACATAGCAAACAATTACCGTGTCCCACCAATATTTATATATATTTGGGTTTTAAAGGGCAGTTACCAAGAGAATCATGGAACTTACATGTACCTGAAATACTATCCTTACAAAAAATTCTGACTCATGTAGTTTCTTTGACTTTTCTTGCCTCAGAACTCTCATAGTCCTTAGACAATCTCTCTCACTAGACATGTACTTGTGCTATTTAAAATAGTGTTTAGTTAGAGATGCTAATGTTAGTATTGCAATACTATATTTTCTTGGTAGAAAATTTTCATTCACATTGCTTGTCACCCTAGCTGTACATAGCTTGTTGTTGTTGTTAGGTACCATCGAGTCGGTATCCGACTCATAGCGACCCTCTGTACAACAGGGGAAACACTATTGTCAGTGTTTCTCTGCTGTTCATAGGGTTTTCAATGGCAGATTGATTTTGGGAGGGGATTTCCAGGTCCTTTTCCCAAGCCTACAGCTTCTGGTGTTCCCAGGCAGTCTCCCATCCAGGTACTAACCAGGCCTGACCCTGCTTAGCTTCCGAGATCTGATGGGATCGGCTGCCACAGGGCTACGGCTGCAGGCTCATATAGCTTAGCACATGGTAATTTCTCAAGTATTTTTCAATGAATTAATGGAATGGATGAAGAGGTTATAAGCTCCTTTAAGGCAGACAAAAATAATTTGGATTTCTTGTTACTGTCAGGATCTAGCAGAAGATTACACATATTCTGTATGCTAGTTATAAAATAATTTCTCAGAGTGTTACATGGAGGAAGTTTTACAAAGCCACATAGGAAGTGTCAGTGCACTGTAAAATAGGAAGACCATATTCATTCTCATTTCCTGGCAGTAAGTCTCTTCTCATTTTTCTCCAATCAGTCTATCTCTATAAAGAAAGAAATAAGTCAATGAAAGAAAGCAGCCCATTCTCCTTCCATCTCCCAGCACTGTCCCAAAGGGTGCTGAAAATCCTAGCCCTTCAGAGGGAACTTAGCCTAGAAAAATGTCCCACATTTAGTGTCCAGGTTATAGAAACATAGATCTGCAGTATCATAAAGCTCCAGCCAGCACTTTTCAGAACATCTGGGAAGGAAAGAAAACTTCCCTTGGAAATAATTTGAATCAGATTTAGTCCTTAAGGGCTATGTTTGGGCTGAACATATAAACCAAGTATTAAGATAATCCACAAGAGATAAAACACAAGAGTCAAAGCACCGTGCAACCTGTAAGACTCATTACAACCGAGGGAAATTTGATCAGTTAGTCCATTCGCCACTGCATTAGTGAAGAATTACCAGTGCTATAGTGTACAGAGGAATAGAGGGTAGAACAGAATTCACTGTGCACTCCACACTATGTATTTATAACTTACATTACAGAGTGATAGTTCAGTCACCATCAATAAATCCTTTTTGTCATCTTCACATAGTCTCAAACTAAAACTCTCCAGGAGTTTTAAAATTAGATAGTAGGAATGAATCAATGCTACCTGATCATTAGAATTAAGTCTGGCATTTGTACCATTTACAGAATGCTGTTTTAGAGAGATTAAACTGTGGAGCATTATGTATTTAAGTACGCATTGTTCGTATACAAAGGAAATATTTTCTAAGTTGATAGATTAATAGGTAGTCATACAGGGGGAGAAATCTGAAGGGCAAATATCTTCATTTGCCCCTTGGATTTTCCTTATACTCTCATCTATTTGAGCCTCTGGCTTTCATTCAGTAAAATAATTTTTTTCCTTCCTTTCAAACTTACTTCTCACTTTGGTCTGCTCTATCCCTTATTCTCCCTTCTTCCTGCCAGGGTTTTGAGAAGCACATTTCCTGAGTAACCATGAGAATAGGAAAGCCATGCCATCCCAACGCATCATTTGGCCACCAGTGATGAAGTAACAATGCCTTGTGGATTACTTGAGATAATATTTGTCCTGTCTAGATTCTGTAATCACCTTGTGAAAATCATCTGTTTCTGAGATGATAAACTTCCACTTGTCAAAGGACAAAAATATCTGAGATAAGCATGGTGGGGTAACTTCAGGATTATTAGCATCCCTTCTTTGAAAATATGCATCATTTCTCTGAGTCATTGGAAACAGAGAAAGCCTTCAACAGTGTTCTCTCTTCAGCTTGTATTTCTATGACATTTCATGGAGCAGAGTCTCCAGGAACCAAACTTCTCTTCAGGGTCTTACACTTTCAGACACTGAGGACAAGAATAATACTTTTTTCCATTTAGACCTACAATGACTTATTCTTTACCTCAAGACTGCTTGAGGAAATTTGTGTTCTAAAGACTTTCCTACCTGCCAGTGAATTTTTCCTTTCCCTCCAAAACCTGAGACATAACCAATCATTATAAAGTCCTTTGAAAGAGTGAAGCATAGTGGAATTCTGTGAACTCCATCTGTGTGAACTAACATGCACCACCAAAACATCTTACTGTGATGTAAGTCTCAGATACTGTCCCACTACCATCTAAGGGAACCAAAATTATTAATAATTGACTTACTTGCTCAAGATACTCAGTTATTAAGTTCTGGATCTGCTTTTTGAACTGCACCTTTGTGTGATTTTTGAAACTTGCCCCTGCAACCCCAGCTATTCACAGAAAGTACTGCATGATGATCAATGTGTTTTTGTCTGGCTTCAGTTTAACAATGCTTCAAATTGATCACCAATAGTTTTGGAGAGCTTTAACATAAATACACAGATTTTCAGATATTAGGAGACACAAAAGAAAATATCCAAGATGAAATACATAGTAGGTGTGTATGGGATTAAGGGAGAATTAGATAAATCAGAAGACTAAATTAATAAACTTGAACCATTAGGAACAGAAAGTATCCAGAATAGAACACATGGGGTGGGGGGAAGACTAAACAAAAAATGTCATTGAGCTACGAGACAACTTTGAATGGCCAATAATTGTGAAGTTGGCTTTTTTAGAGCAGATGGTCTAATCTTTGAAATGACCTAAGAATCTATTTTTAAAAAGTGCAGATGTTGCCAACCAGTGCTCAGATGACTGCCTGAAGTTCAGCAAGTTGTGCTGAGCTTTGGATACCCCCAAGGAAGTACTGATTAAGGATAAAACAGCAGCCCTCCAAGTTCCATTACATATGTTGAAGGTACTCCTATCATAAAGCACACACATTCTCTTTGCTGTTCAGTTGATCTGAAGAGGCTGCACAAGTTGCCAGTCTGGGAACTGTGATGAGTGACCTTCAGTACTATGGCAAGGGACTGAGGATGGGGAGGGCACCCCTTCCTGCTAGTGGGATACATTAGAGGGTCGAGGTTTGGCGCTCTCCTATAGTAAAGAGGACCTAGAAGCTGTGCCAAGCTTACAAATGCTGCTTCTGTGATCCAGTCGGATACGCAGAATCACAGGCTTAGGACCTTTCAGAACTGCTGTTCTAACTTCAGCATTATGTGGCTAGCATTGACCATGTAATGGTATATATAACATGGGACCAAGAAAAGGCAGTTGCTTGCACCAGAGGTCCATGAACAGCTTAGGCCATCATCGGTGATCCCCAAACTCCAGGTTATAGATGAAGGTGGTGGTATTATTTAGGTGCTGTCGAGTTGGTATCAGACTCATAGCGACCCTATGTAACACTATTGTCAGCGCTTCTCTGCTGTTCATAGGGTTTTCAATGGCAGGTTGATTTTTTTTTTTTTTTTTTTTTTTTTTTTTTTTTTTTTTTTTTTTTTTTTTTTTTTTTTTTTTTTTTTTTTTTTTTTTTTTTTTTTTTTTTTTTTTTGGGGGAGTGGGTTGTCAGGTCCTTCTCCCAAGCCTACAGAACCTGGTGTTCCTGGGCAGTCTCTCAACCAAGTACTAACCAGGCCTGACCCTGCTTAGCTTCCAAGGCATTGTTCAAGTCTTTATAATGAGGGAGTTGGGTGGGGGCACTAAGGGTATGCAATTTGGACAGATTTGAGAGCCTTTGTTAGATGGGACAAATTTACAAGTAACGTAAGTATAAAGTTAGTTTTAGAACCCCCCCCCAAGACCTATGATGTTGTGCTTGTTCTAAAGTTGTGGGTGCTGAAACATACCATAGTGTTGTAGTGTTTCTTGATGGAGTCAGGGATGTAGCCACCCTTGGCTTCCCAAATAATCTCGGAACTTTATCTGAGGTCTTGCCCTATGCTTGGAGCAATGGACCATCTTTTTGTGAGCTCACTTTTGAGTATTTGTGTGAACCAAAGAGTACATCAAATAAGTCACCTCAGAGGAAGATGTCATTCCTGTAATGTCACACTTATGCTACAGAAGAAGGGTGAAGGCAGTTAAGATGTTACTGGCAAAGATTATGTGCAATTAAAGGCTATTGAGATAACCCATGGGTAGCCTGGTATGGGTTTATCATGTCCCTTCAGAGGTTCAGGCAAACTGTAGTTGAGACTGTTGAAATAGCACCAAACAGAACATACTGGCCAAATCTATAATGGCAAATACCAGTTCCTGATGAGTTGGAGTCAATATTGCAATAATGTCTTGACAAGTGGAAACATAGCACTAAGGTTGAGGTGACTCAGCTGGGTAGCATTTTTTCCAAGTTTAACAGTCCATAATGAACTTTTAAATTGAAAAGCACTAGTAATAATCATCCCTTATCTGAATAGGTTTTGTATGATGAGCTCAATCTTCAAAAAGCTTGTTTTAATTTACATTGGGCTATTGCAAATAGGACAAGACAGTCTCCTCTCTAAGCTTCTCATCTGTAACCCAGAAATATGATACTCATGCTGACATTCTGACTATTCTAAGAGATTAAACACTGTGTAGACTAGCTACTCAGTGGAGTAATCGATTTTTTTTTAACGCCTGACCCCAGCACATCCTCTTCACTTTGGCTGGTGACAGCAAAGCCCTTTGGAAATAGCCCATGGACAATCAAAATAATGATTGCTATCTGTAAGCAGATATCCAGAAGATTTTAACTTAGTTGTGCACATATAAGATAAAGCCCAGCTATCTTGACCAATTATTTCTAAAAGTGGGTAGTCTGACGTAGAAATCCAAACTTGCTAACACCTTAAGAGATTAGTTTCCTGTTAGAGTGCCTGCAACAGATGGCATCTTCTGGCCCTTCTGCTACATTCTGAAGGGTGAAGGTTGTTGGCATTTTTTTCAATCCTGATGATACTATTTCTTGTGAATGAAGCAAGAAAATAGAACTTGCTGCCTACTCCACTTCTGCTTAGAAAAGTGTCCTTCAGGTTTGCTCATCTGTGTCTATCCTTAAAGCCATTATACAGCCCACTTCTCTTCCTCCTAAGGCAGGAACCCTCCCTCTTTCCATCTGACAACCTGTCTCCCACAGACCTTACATAATATGAAAGAAGGGACATTCCATAGCACCAAGCTTAATTTAAAAATTATATTTTACAGAATAAATTGGGTTATTTTTTTCCTTGGCCATAAAGAAAAGGGGCTTTGGAGGTTAATAAGTCAGTATTAAACCATATTGACTTACATGTTAACTATTCAAATTATAAAAATGTTTCATGATGTGATAAACATCATAGAAACATTTACATTAAAATTAGTGTGTTCTTTCAAGCTCCAATTCTTCCTTTTCAATGTGACCACTATTAAAAATATAATGCTTATAATTTTTAATTTGTTTAGGCAAGATTATACTAACCCTACACATAATTTTATAAAAACAATTTCAGAGTTGATATTTTGAAATTTTTTCACTTTGGCCTATTAAATGAATATATTTTCAAGTTAACATCTAAAAATGGTCATTTTAAAAAGACTATTCCATATTAGGGCTGGGATTTAGCTCAGTTGGTTCCATATTAAGATATCAACTTGGTCAGTTCTCACATTGATGGAAATTTATATTTGGTCAATCATTCTCACATTGATGGACATTTATATTCAATTTTTCTTGCTAATATTACTTTCAGAAGCATTTACATATATTGGGTGCTGTCAAGTTTGGTCCAACTCATAGTGACCATATGAGCAACAGAACAAAACATTCTCCAACACTGTCCCATACCGGTACTATGTCAGTGCTTCTTTGCTATTCATAGGGTTTTCAATGACAGATTGTTTCAGGATTGTTTTGGGAGTTGGCTATGTCCTATTTTTGTGGTGTGGGGGATTGAACCCAGGACTTCAGAGAACGCAAAGCAGCACTCTGACAGCACAGCACAGAGCAGATAAACCCCACAGCCCAGCATATATTTAGTACATAGAGACAATATAAAAACATTAATATATATTTGTATATTTATGAATTCATAACTTCTCAGAAGTAGGATTGCTTGGTGGAATTATAAATTCCAATTAATGCTGCTAAGCTATTTGAAATTTGTTAAATTGTAGCCCTCCTCAATGCATAAGTAGACTCATTTCCTCACTTGGTAAGATGAGATGATATTCTAATTTTGCTGTCAAAGGTGAAAAAATATAACTTTAAAATTTATTAGCCAAGTGGTGTGTTATCTGCCTGTAATCCCAGCAACTTGGGGAAGCTGAGGTAAAAGGATGAGTTCAAGGCCAGAGGCAGCCTTCATAACTTAGCAAGATCCCACCTTAGAATTAAAAAAAAAAAAATTAAAGGGGCTGGGGTTGCAGCTCAGTGGTAGTGTGCTTGCCTAGCATGTATGAGGCCTTGGGCTCAAACTGCCAGTATTAAAATACTAAACAAATACATATTTATCAACTATTCTGAATATTTTAATGTATTTATTGCCCTTTGGCATTTTTTTCTCCATGACTGTCTCTTCAAATACTTTGCCTACTTTGTGGTGGTTTGTCTTTCTAATCATTTGAAGTTCTTTAAAATTAATGATAATCTGTTAGTAATACATTGGAAATAAAGATAATTATTGACCTGGTCTGTCTTTAATCTTTTGATTTGTCATATAAAGTATTTTTAAATTTTATAGAATTAAGTCATTTAAAAAACTGGCATTCTTCTTTAAGGAAACTTTGACAAGGAATACATACTTCAAATGGAAGATTTTATACATGAATTCTCACTTTCTCATTTTGATGAAGCTACACTTTCCCACTCAGACCTAAAAACCTTAGATTATATTTTTATTGCCTAGGAAGACTCTTCTCATGGTGAGGTTTTTCTTTTTTCTTTTGGAAACTATCATAATGAAATTGGCTGTGCCAGTTATTAATGTATTGTCTCTTGGTTTGAAATTGACCCTCTTTGCTGGGCTTTGTAATATTGGAGGATTCTGTAGAATTTTCTTCTTTCCAGCAGGCACAGTGTTACTCTTTAACAAAGGGTGCTAGAGTAACTCTTGTCTGCAGCCATAGCACCCTGGCCTCTGATTCTATCTGATTTTGGAAACTAGACAGTGTCAGCCTGGTTAGTCCTTGGATGGGAGAGCACCAGGGAAAACTGGGTGCTGCAGGCTAGGGAGAAGGACCTGGCAACCCACTCCTGAAACAATTAGCTATTGAAAACCCTATGAATAGCAGAGAAGCATTGACATGGTGCCAGGTATGGCAGTGTTGGGGAGTGTTTCATTCTGTTTACATAGGGTCGCTATGAATTGGACTCAACTCATTGGCAACAAGAGTACTCCTTAAAGGACAGAGCAGGGAGAAGGAATTTCTTTTCCTATATTTAGAGTGCTGTGGCAGCCAACATATTGGGTGTGTGTATGTGTGTCAGTAGGTGGTAGGCTCACCTCATCACTCATGGTTCAGCTGCAGCCTGCACCTTCCATCTAGTTTTTCCTCCACTCGTAGCAGGCTGCTCCAGTGATCCAGCTACTGCTAGTACCATTTTCTACTAATGGACTATGTATTCTGTACCTGACACAGCTGCCCTTATAGATATGAATCTCAGTCTGTAGAAAGCAATCCTGTAAGTTACGAAATTCCTTCCTTGTGTCTTCTCCTCAGTCTAGGCCTAACAGCTGTCTGAGATTGCTAACATCAGCTGCTATTGTAGCTTAGAATTCTTTCACTCGTTTTAGTAGACAACCCCATTTTATTGCTGAATAATACTTGTGTTAATTTTTCCTTGTTCAAATTACTGTTGTGCCGACAGTCTCCAGACTTGACCCTGTGAGGTTTCTGGGAGGAACACAGCAGATCCTGTTGCTATGGAGCAATAAAGAACAGATGATAGAATCAACTTAGAAGATGAAGTTATAAATACTGACTCAGGGACAAAGGAAGACAACATAAGTAGATAAAACTCCATGCCAGAAACCCAGAAGTCTGAAGGCTACACTTGGTTCTAGAACTGTGTAACTTCTAGTCATAGTCTACACGTTTGCAAATGACTACTATGGGCATGATCAGTGTTTCACAGTCTGTGGTAATCTGTGTTTTACTTACATTTGCCACAACTATGGATTACCTGTACCTTTAATATTTTTTCAGCCAATCACTTTTAATAGTCTTTATTTTTGATCTAGCTTTAAACTTCCTTAAAAAATGAGCAGCTAGTATATATCAACCCATTTTAAGTTTAAATTTGTTTAAAAATAATCTTTATGCTGGACACCGTTGCACATGCCTATAATGCCAGCTACTCTCAACGCTGAGGCAGGAGGCTCATGAGTTCAAGACCAGCAGCAACCTGTGCAACTTACCTAGAACCTGTCTCAAAATAGAAAAATAATAATAATTGAAAAGGGGGTGGGATTGCAGCTCAGTAGTAGAGCACTTGCCTAGCACGTGCAAGGCCCTGGGTTCAAGCCTCTGGTACTGCAAAAACAATAACAAATCTTCATAAAATACCAGATGTTAAGGCAGAATATGTTGATTAAATACTTATTTACTAAAATGAAGTATTTATATATAACTAAAACTGCACCTTGTGACATATCTATTACTTTGGGAAAGACTGGACCAGAATAGTCTTGAGGCTAGTCTCTTATCTCAAATACTAGACTACATATTCACATATTTTTGTTTGAAGGAAGTGTGATAGCCATTTTTTCCAAATGCTTTATTAATAGATCAATAGAAACATCTATATTCACATACACGTGTATACCTATAATTACATTATGTATATTTACAAATCTATCTAAACATATGGCTAATATTTATGTCTATAATAAGCCATCATGTATATGCCGTCATTCCCTTCTTAGGAATTTGTTCCCTTAATTGATGGATTGGCATAAATCAGGTCCATTGTTAGCCTTCTGGACTTGAAATTCCTATTTAAATCATAACCTTGAAAAAATTTCTTGATACTCTATAATTATATAGGAATAAATCTGTGCTTTTTAAAATTCAGAGTTCAGAAAATGTTTTCAATGAAGAGAATGAGGAAGAATTTCAAGGATTTCCAATTGAGTTCAAAGCACATGGAGTTGCTGTTGCCATAGTAACAGATCCACCTGTACTAGTTTATACTTTCATTTTTAGTAATAGAAAGATGCGTTATTTTGCGTGTGTGTGTGTGTGTGTGTGTATGTGTGTGTGTATGAGAGAGAGGAGAGGGATAGAGAAAGCTTTTATAGCTTTAGACATTTCTTAGAATGGTCTCCTAATTTTTTTTTAGCTTAGTAGCTCTCATTTGCTCAAACCTGCACTAAAGAGACCTTGACTTTCCCAATAGCTTTATATAGAGAATGTTTTGTTTAATGCTTTTTCTTGAATTTGGATTTGTCTTTTGTAAAGTCCTTGTTTCAGAACTAAAAGCTCTAACTTTATACTGAGCAGGGATGTTGAATATGTGTATAGACTAAATCCTTCAGTATCTTTATGTGAACTGTTTTCTTTGCTATTATCTGAGACCTATCAATTCTGTACTATCTCCATTCTATCATATCACCATTGTCAAATCAATGTGGTCTCAGAACATGAATTACTAAATATAAATTATAAATATAATACAAAAGACTAACACAGTATAGTAATTAGTTATGGATTAATTGTAACATGCCTTGATGTTAGAGATGCCTCCCTGGAGAAGGTAATATCTCATTTGAAACCTAAAAGACAAGTTCTTTGAAAATACTTTTAAAATATTTTATGATACACTATACTTTACATTATAATCCTCAGTATCATATTGTATTCTGGTTGCTTATGTCCAGTGATTGCTTGTGCCTCCTTTGATTGCCAGTTCTTTGACAATAAACCAAGTCTTTTTTAAAAAATATATTCTTAGGGCCTACCATAGTCCTTGACATAGAACTCGTGAGTGAAGAAATCAGATGGGGCATGAATATTTTAATAAAAGAGACTTAACAATAAAGAGTACAAACAAAAAGTCATAAGTGGCAATTCAACAGAGGGATAGTTATTTCAAAAATTCTGGAACATGCCATACTTTTTCTGTAATAAAATGTAGTAGTGAGAGATCTCAAGTTATTTAGATTTCATTTCTGGTTTCACCTCCTTGCCGCATTTGGAACAATTTTCTCTGGCTCCAGGTCAACTTTCTTAGTGCAAAATGAAGCAATGTCAGCATCAAACCATAAAACAAAAGGATCATGTAGTGTTTTAAGATATGTCAGGAAGAATTGTACAGGGCAGTTGTACAAAGATTCCAAACACTGAAGATGACTTCAAGCAAACTTTAAGGTCGCCTTTTATATTTTCTTTACTAAGTAGAATGTTAAGTAGTTATAAGACCTCTTGGGTTCCAAGGGTTTTGCTGATATATTATTTTATTTCATACAGTCCAAGTATGAAATAATCCACTCTCACCCACCAAATTAACTCAACAAAAAGGTTTGCCAAGGGTAAAGCTTCATGAATATGCACACAGTTCCCTTTTAAATTAAATGATTGACAGTGATAGCATAAAATGCATCTTTAGTTTTCTGATTTGGGGCACTGAGATGTTTCCATTCTTTAATAGAAATATTGTAAAGTGGCAAGGATACATACTGGGAAAAGTAAAAATGGATAGTCTTGTGGCCCAATTTATGTTCTTGTCATCTGTGCATATGACCTCTAAGGTGAAGGAAGAATTTTCAAATAGAAATTATACAAAAGAGTCTACCTAGAGAATTTGTTTTTGGTAGTTTAAAAGAACTGAAAGGTTATTGCCTGATTGCATTGTCTCTACCACATATCAAACTGTCATCAGCTAGCCTCTGTAGATCTGGTGGACTTCTGGAAGCAGCCTGAAAGAACTTGGATTCCTTTGTCACATAATTTGGTAAATTTCCACAAGTTAGTTTACATGAGATGGTATCAGATATTAGCTCACATACCTCTGTCCCTGTTATGGATACAAGTGACTGTGATAGACAGGAAAGAACTGTATTTCACGCTAAAGTGGCCCTCTTAGCAGCAGAGAGCTTGTTGATTTCAACACAACGCCCAGCTTACAGCTTAGAATACAAAAGATGCTCAAAAACATAGTATTTGGTGATACTTCTGCCTTTAATTATTGAATTAAAGAATTGAACCCAATGCCAAGCAAATGCTGTAACACTGAGCTATATATCCCTGGCCTCTGTATAAATTTCTAAAAAGGTAACAAACCCCTGAAACTGACTTAAACAGAAAAATCTGAATAGGACTGATAAAAGGACATTGAATTATTAATTTTTCATGGAGAAATATTAGTAAAAACATTTGATAAAGAATTTTTATCCAAAAGCACAAGAACTCTTAAAATTCAATAATAAGAAATTACCTGATTAAAAACTTTAATTATTGAATTAAAGGCAGAAGGTGTCCTAGAATACAAATACCTTATAAAATTTGGAAGAAAAATACATATGAAATAAACAAAATTGTACCTCTAATTCCAATACCTAGAGATAACCACTGTTAACATTTGGTTATTAGAGACTGCCAAACTATCATCCACAGTGCCTGGGCAATTTTGCATTTCCACCTGCGATGAATGAGAGTTCTTGTTGCTCCATATCCTCAACAGCATTTGTTGGCAGTGTTCAGAACTGGCTATTCTAATAGGTGTATAGTGGTATCTCATTGTTTTTAATTTGCATTTCCCCGACATAAGATGTAGGCAATCTTTTCACATTTATTTGCCTTTTGTATATCTTTTATGAGGTCTCTTTAAGGTCTTTGCCCCAGTTTTTAATCAGGTCTGCCTTGGCATCTTGAATATTTAATATCTTATGTTCTCCATCTTAGAATGTTATACATGATAAAGTATTGAAGTGTGGCACAATGGTGCACTTCTGTAATCCCAGGGACTTGGGAGGTTGAGGCAGAAGGATCAGAAATTTGAGGCCAGTGGCAGCCTGTGTAACTTAGGAAGACACTGCCTCAAGATAAAAAAAATTAAAGAGGGCTGCAGTTCAGTGACAGAGCATTTGTCTAGCATGTTTGAGACCCTGGATTCAACACTCAGTAGTAACTGGGGGATGGCATTGAACTCCAGTTAAATAGTTGGAAGCATATTCTTCATTCTTGTATTTGTTAGGCTTCTATCTATTGATGCATGCCTTGGGACAATGGGAAGAATCTTTATTTTGAACAATTTTCCTGATGCTGGTTAAGCCAGTACATTTATTTTCAAAATGGGGCTGTTTTTAGTTCTGGCTAGCAGAAGATATTAGGGCTCAATGAGAGACGAGCTATTTTCTTGAAGATAAAAACTTGAGAACTAGGAGCTTGGCATGAAATTAAACATCAACAAATTTTAAATGAATCAGTGAAACTTATGTTTCATAAAGAAATTTTAATCTTAAAGTTCTGGTGACTGGTTCTGCAACAGAAGGCTCACAAATGATAGGGCCTGATTTTAATCCTAGATCTTCTGACACCAGGGAAGATTTTCTTGATGTAATTTTTAAAATTTTGCATAATTTCTTTTGTAGCCCAGATAAGAATAAGACTTATGTAGGCAAAACTCTGCAAGGTCTTCTGGGTTTGTTCATTTTATTTTGCCCAGTTTTATCAGAATCTTGTGACTTAGGATCTGATATACATTAATTTTTTGGCAAAACAACAATTTTTCTATAAAGTAAAAGTATGCATGTAGAATCTAAAAACAATTAAGGATTTTAACATAAAGGATTAGCTAAGAATTACAGAATGGATTTTAAAATATAAGCAATATATTTAGAGTTGATCTATGTACAATAATCTAAAACAACCTAAAATGATATGAAGCTTGGTTTTGGGGAGATCTTTTATTGCATTCTTACACAGGAATTGGTTAACAAGATATAGCAAAGGGTGTTGTCTTTCTTGGTTCTGTTTGGGTATCATTTAAAAAGTATCAATATTCTCATTCTATCCTATCACATTAGCAACACATGAATTTTGGAGGGTACACATTTAAAACTTAGGGTCTCACTAAGTTGCACAGGCTACCTCTTGCCTCAAACTGGTGATCCTCTTGCCTCAGCCTCCCAAGTTGTTGGGACTACAGGTGTGCACCATGGTGACTGGCTCTCATTTTCTTTTTTTTATACCATTAAAAATCTCATGTGTCCATAGCTCCATAGTTCTGAATTTAACCTTTTCATTCTTTCTGTATGAAATACCATATTTTCACATATAACTTTATTCTAACTTTTGGCACAATATAAACAATATTTTTTAAAAAGGAGAAACATTGTACCCTATGACTATCATAATTTCCATTTTTGGGTATGCTTACATTTTTCCACGCATCTATTTTCCTCTAGTGGCAATTATCCTACATGTTATCCTACTTAACATTGTGACATTTGTTCTTCCTGGTATGTGTTTTTATAATTTTATCTTTATGAACCTAGAGTATTACATTAAACTCAAGATATTTTTCCCTTATTGGGGGGAATTGGATGTATTGGACATGTATTACATACCAATCAGTATGGTCAATACCAGAGATAAGGAAAACAGATAATTGAAACAGGATGATTCTTATCACAAAAGGGAAAATAGATCATTATAGCAAAAAATACAGAATTCAAGCTTACTTTTCAAACTTAAAATGTGAGTACAAGTCCCTTCTAAAAGTGAAGAGTTACAATCTTTTGAATTTTTTCCACCAAACAATAAAATAAAAAAGCAATAAAAGTGTACAAAACCTAAAAAAAAATAGTAACTTCTATATTTAACTTCTGCTAGCAAAAACTTGTGATTTCTTTTTGAGGCTTAGTTGTTTCACTTAAGATGATTATCTCCAAGTTTATCCATTTAATTTCAAATGCCATATTTTCATTCTTTAAGGTCATGTAGTATTCCATGATGTGTGTATCACTTTTTTTCTAATCCATTCTTCTGTTGAATGACATCTAAAGCTGATTCTATATTCTTCCGATTATGAACAATGCTGCAAAAAACATGGAAGTGCAAGTGTCTTGATGGTATAAAAACTTAGCTTCTTCCGGGTATACCTTAAAGTAGAATTATAGGATCAAATGGTAGTTTAATTTTTAATTTTCCAAGTACCCTCCACACTACTTTCCGTAGTGGGTTGTACTAGTTTACAGTATCACCAACAATGTAAGAGATTACCTTTTTCCCCTGCATCCTCGCCAGCACTTGTTTTGTTGATGTGAGCCTTTCTGACAGTAAGATGATCTCTATATGTAGTTTTGATTTGCATTTCTGTAAAAAAATTCTCAACATGGTTTCCTAATAAATATTAAGAAGCTGGAGTTTAGCTTAGTTGGTAGAGTGTCACTCTGTACTCCGAGGCCCTGGGTTCAATCCCCAGCACCACAAAAACAGAAGGACCTGGCAAAGCACTCCTGAAACAATTCTGAAGTAATTAGCCATTGAAAACTCTCTGAATAGCAGAGAAACACTGACATAGTGCTGGGCACGGCAGAGTGTGGTAGTGTTTCTTTCTATTGCACATAGGGTCATTATGAGTCGGACCTGACTCAACAGCACCCAACAATAATATTATGTTAAGAATATGTGTTTGGAGCCAGGTACAGTGGTGCATGCCTGTAATCCCAGTGACTTGGGAGGCAGAGGCAGGAGGATTGCAAGTTCAAGACCAGAAGCACTCTGCATAATTTAGCAAGACCCTGTCTCAAAAAGTAAAACGGGCTGCCGGTGCAGCTCAGTGATACAGCACTTACAAAGCATGCAAGCACGAGGCCCTGGGTTCAAACCCCAGTACCGCGCAAAAAAAATTCATTTGGAAAATACCATAAACCTAGACTATGACTTGACTTTGTTGAACCCATGTTTTCTATGATATGGAATCTAGTTTACTCCATTATACCACATAATTTCTCCTCTGAATAGGAGGCTTAGGGATACTCCAGCCTTCCAAATACCATTGTTTTAGTTTGGTCCCTTTGGCTTTTAAGTGAGTGTTGTACTATTTCACTAGCACAAAGTGAAAATATAGAAGAATCCAGTCTGGTTCTTTGCCACCCTATTAATGGCCCTTGATGTCCCTTCACATGTGTTTTCTCTGCTTTCTTCCTTTCTTCTTTAGTCTCCAGGCAAGCTGGGTGGTTAACCACCACCCAAAAGAACCATTTTTGTTGAATGGTCCTTAATTTGGGAATGATCCTTAATTAGGGAAATTTTCTATACTTTAATAAATCATGACAAATGCATTTATACTGACTAAACTTGAAGTACATGGTTTGGCCAACTGCAGAATATTCCCAAGGACTCACATCTCATCCCCCAACTTGTCTGTCAGCTTGTGCTGTGGGGGCTTGTGTGTTGCAATGATGCTGAAAGCTATGCCACTGGTATTCCAGATACCAACCAGGGATACCCATGGTGGACAGGTTTCAGCTGAGCTTCCTGACTAAGACTAGGGAGAAGGAACTGGCAGCCCATGTCCAAAATAACTGTTTTTAGGTGCCCTCAAGTAAGGTCCAACTTATGACCTTATGTACAACAGAATGAAACACTCCCCGACACTGCCATGCCTGACACTGTGAGTACTTTTCTAGGGTCTCATAGGTCTTCAATGGCAGATTGGTTCAGGACTGTATCAGGAATGGGCTGCTAGGTCCTTCTCCTATTTTTTTGCAGTGCAGAGGATGAAACCCAGGGCCTCAGAATGTAGCGCAGCACTCTATCAACTGAGCTAAACCTCAGGCCCCTGCAAAAAAACAATTAGCCATTGAAAACACTAAGAATAACAGAAGCACTGTCAAATATAGTCTTGGAAAATGAGCCCTCCAGGCTGGAAAGCATTCAAGAAAAGTCTGGAGAAGAGTTTCTGCCTCAAATGGAGTCCACTTTAATGACAGGAATGGAGTAAAACCCCTGGGCCCTCCTTTTGCTGATGTGGTACTGCTCAAAATGAGAAGAAACAAAGTGACTAAATGATGGATTCAACCAAAAAAATCTTGTGCATGGCACAATATTGGGTAGGGTATTGTTCTATTGTACTTAGGTCCTGTCAAGTCGGATCCAACTCATGGCACTAACAATAAAACACTACTTAGCAGGATTTTCATGAGGCTTCCTGTTCAGCGCATTCTACCTCCCACCTTCTAAGTCATACAGTTCCTTTCTTTGTGATTACACAGCTCTAAAGGTTTTTACTTTCCTAACACTATCCAGCTTTCTTGTGTTTAGTAATAACATGCTCATCCTTCCACAGTGGAATGACAACTTGAAGTCACATCCAAGTACTGCATCCAGACTTAATGCCTTTATCTCCTTTAAAAACAATTGTTTTCCAATCCTTGAGTTCACAGTCTCTCCCAGTTCTGTCATAACTCTATCCTAATAGTCCACTTACACTATAGTATGTTATACTATTATTCTAAGATGGCAAATGGTCACTGGAGCAGAAATTCAATATTAAGCTAAGCAAAAACAATTGCAATTAACATCTTTTGTTGAGAGTCTACTAAACCTGACAAAAAGTCAGAACATCAAATTCAGATACTTGGATGGTGTGCAAGAAAAGGACATTTAAAACATGGCTCCCTTTTCTGTAAGGACTGTATGTTAGAATAGTTCATGGAACTGAGCATATATTAGAAGTACTGAACAAAAGAATAGCCAGTACATATGGATTTCCTACCGTTCATCAATTTATTGACCTTTTAGCCATCACTTCTAGCAAATGGGGCTCTTCTGGTTGATCCAAACTTTTTTCTGAGAGATTGGGTTTTGATAGTCTATGTATCATTGCTGAGGTTACAGATTTACATGGAGACTCCTGTATTCTGACAATAGTCTTTCAGTTCCACAGTAGTGGGGGGTTCAACCCAGGGCTTCACTCATGCTTTTGCAAGCATCTACCACTGAGCCCCAGTCCATTTTTCACTTATCTTGAGATGGTCTTGCTAAATTGTGCAGGCTCCCTCTGGCCTGGAACTTGTGATCCTGAGTTGCTGGATTATAGGCATGAGACATTGCCTCTGGCTTGTCTGTTTTTTTTTTTTTTTTTTTTTTTTTTTTTTTTAATAGGGTCAATTTCCCTTATAATGAGACCATTATCTTGTCACTTTCACTTATTAACATTCCTTCTGTGGACACTAAAATGCTAAAGAAGCAAGGCTTAGGGCAATGGATTTGGGGGGCAAAATATTTTAAAATGAGTACTTAAATACACTTCCAATTTTCCAATTAACTATGCCCCCTTCCCACATTATCTAATAGCTGCTTATCTGGCCTATTCTTTCTTTCTATATAGCTCCTGTTTGGAGTTTCTACCCTGTTGCTTTCTGTGGCTAGGATACTTTATTCTTGTTCTTTAGTTTCCAGGGTTTTTATTGGTTTTCAGTGCTGGGGATGATCCCAGGGGCCTCACACATGCCAGGCATGTATTCTACCACTGACTTACATGTTGTACATATAGCTCAACCAGATATTCAAATGAGACTGATGCTATACAGTGGCTTTGTCAACAGCACTTGGATCCATCATTGAACCTCTAGTCTTTTATAAATTGCATGAAAAGTGGAGTGGGACAAAAAAATCCCTTCAATAATAATTAAAATGTGTGCTAGTGCTTCAGCAGGTCATTCTTTATAAGAAGGGAATATAATGTGATAATAGTTTTATTTAATGTTGTTGTATACTTACCTTTATATAAATTGTTTTCAATGGTTTTGCTTCATTCTTTTTGCTTATGAGTCCTAGTTTCTTTTTTCAGGTGTTATAATCCCCATTCCTCCTCCCATCACCCTATTCTCTTCCCATCAATGGTAAATCATCAATCACTATGTCCTTCTGTCAATGTGCCATGACTGAGATGGCTTATTTTCCAAGTGGGCTACATCCACCAATAAGCCAATGGAATGAAATAACTGCATTTCAGACTTAGGCCATTCGAGGACCATGCATCTGGAATATTTTATTTTGGTTCCTTCTGTAATTGGCTTTCCTAGGCTAGCCTTGGAATAACATCAAGGTTAATGCTGAGGGACATTGTAAAGAAAGCAACCAAAGGAATCTTGCTACTTGGTATTGAGGCTTTAGTATGTTATCTTTCATAGTTTCTTCTATGTGAGAATTCAGAACAAGTTTCCTTCATATACCAGGCCAAGAAAGGCTTGATTTCCCCTAACATCATGAATCTAGCACTTAATCATTTAAATTTTTGCCCAGGGAAATCAGATCTAAGTATATACCTCTTTTTGTGTAACTGCATTAGATGCTACCAATTGTTATAACAATCCTGTCTTTGACTTACTTTTTGTCTTCATTGTCTTTTTACATTATCTCATTTATTTCAAGCTTTTGTATTAAATTGTTGACTCTCCTGTTAAGTCCCTCAAATTGCTACCCTTTTCTTTGGGGCGATATGCCCCTATAAATGGATATATACCCCAACAAAACTTGATATTTAATATTTTGTTCAATTAGTTTAAAATATTGTTAGGATAAAATTCATTTTAAAATAGATTGTGAAATATTTGATATTGAACTTAGAAAGCATTAAAATTTTTTTCTATTCAAATTAATTTTAAACTTCACTATCCTTTCTAAGGGGCTGGGATTTGGCTCAGTTGGTAGAGCGCTGCGCTGCAGTCTCTGAGGTCCCGAGTTCAATTCTAAGCACCGCAAAAACGGGAGAAGGGCCTGGCAATCCACTCCCAAGGCAATCCCAAAACAGTCAGCCATTGAAAACCCTGTGAGGGTCACTATGAGTCGGATACTGACTTGACGGCACCTAACAACAACAACAACAACAACAACAACAACAACAACAACAATCCTTTCTAAATTAATTTTTCCCAAGTCATAGTATTTTATAATTAGTTTTATTTGGGGCTTATAATGACTTCATTCTTGACTATTCCTCAACAAGAAAGTGACTTCCCTACCTACTACTTCTGTGACCTTGAGCAAATGTTGTCACCACTCTGGGCCTCAGTTTCTTCATTGGTAAAATATGGATAATCACAGTATCTACTTCATAGAGTTGTGAATTTAAAAGGTTAATCATATCAGGTACTTAGAATTAGGACTCTTGGTGAATTGGTAATGGCAACATTACCTACTTTAAGTGATAACCTCTCAAATCTCAGTTGTTTTCCAATATAGAAATTTATTTTTCACTTCATAAGATAAATAAGGGAAGGTAGACCATGCTCCACATGGTAATTCAGGGGCTTGGGCCAGTGGAGGCTGTGTTATCTTCAACATGTAACTCTGAAGTTTCCACTGGGAGTGTATGTGTTCATGAGTATAATATGATGGTAGTGGTGGGGTGTGTGTGTGTGTGTGTGTGTGTGAGTGACAGTTAATGAAGAATTATGAAAGATTTTTATAATTCAGGCCTAGAAGTGGCATACATCACTTCTACCCATATTCTATTGGCCAGATCACATGATCCTACTATTATGACTGTGACTGGGAAGTACAGTACCTATATAGGCAGCTTCCTTCCAGCAACAACTCATCTTTACAGAAGGAATCCTGAATCTTTGGATAACTTGATGTCAGTACCACACAGGTACATGAGGAGTAATTAATAAATGTTGGGTGGTGTCTATATATTTTTATATGCCACTTAATACATTTTATCATACTTACAATTGTGTGACTTTCCACTTAGTCCCTGTGTGACTCCAAAGTATTCCCAGCCTATGTCCTTCAGAGTCTGTAATATTTTACAGAATTCCTGAACAGTGTAAGCTCTAAACAAATGCTTAGTGAATGGATGCCTATGTATGGTATATACTTAAAGAATAAATGAATATCTGATCTGATATTGAATAGACAACCACAAATACCACTAGAACTAAGCAAAAACTGTCTTCTACAGTTAGAAGTTCAAAGTTTCAAAAAAGTGAACGAGTCTCCTTGCTGTAAGGCTTAAGAGCTTCAATCTGCAGAACAAGCCACGTGAGTGTAGATGGATTGGTAGCACAATAGATGCTGCAGTGCCAGTTAATGACAATATCACTGGCCCCTTCAAAATATTGTATAAAGGTTGTCACAATCTTCCCATTTCTCCAGACCCCTTTGGAAACACTCAATGAAGCCAGATGTGTGGTGCTATTTATCAATGACTTTGTAATCTCAAATCAATAAAAAGAGCTATCAGAATCTGCTTGGAGTGACTGAGCTTTCTGCCAGTACTGGACTATTGTGTTCATGCCTCATTTCGTATTAGATTATGTTCAGTCTAACGAGAATGGAATACTGAACAGTGCTATGTTCTTTCACCATTTGTTCCTTAGTACTACTATTAAAACCAGAAGAAGGCAGAGCTCCCATAAAAGGCCTTAGAGCTTGTGATCTAGCCTCTGTTCTCAGAGCCTTGAATCTGCACCTCTTGTGAATGCAGTACTTCTATTGTAAGGAGGTCAGAGCGGCAGAGGGCAAGTGGCATAGGCTGTTGTGTTACTATTCCCCTGAACGCTCACATCTGCTGCTCCTCATTCTTTTGAGGTTGAGACTCAAGGCAGGTTCTCCATGGTAGAAGAAAAGCTTTTCTACTTAATTGCTTCTCTTGTGGCTGGACACACACTGTCTCCTGTCAGGCACAGGATAGTGGCTTTTCCATGGTATGTGTCAGTGGATTATCCAAAGTGTCCCTGTGTGCACATATCATACCTGTCTCTCTAGTATGGATAGATTCTCTGACCATCTGACATTCCTCAGTCAGCTTCTTCCTGTACCAGAACCCCCTATAGCTTTTTCCTGCTCGCTTGTCATATTTCAGCAGGACTTTCTTTTAGGTTTAAGCCCATTAAGGCAACACAGTTACTTGGCCCTTAGGACACTCATGTACCCTTATCCTGCCAAACTACAGAGGAGCAGTTTGCTCAAAGTCTAATTGCCCTCTCCTTAGTGTGCAGCCAGGAGCAGATCCATCCATGCTCCTCCCACTTTCAGACTCCCATAATAACTAGTCTGTGTGCTTACTCATGCCCTCAAACTATAGGGGGCATGGGAGACTCGACTCTTCCAGTATCTCTTTTTGGCTTTACTCCAGCCCCTTAGCAGGATGGGGAGGGTCTATGAATTTTTGTTGCTCAAAGAGCATTAAACCAGGGTTAAGCTCACTTTTTTCTAATATCAATCCACTCTTTAAGCTCTCCTTCCTCTGGCATGATAGAGGGGAGGCACCACTCTGTCAACTCTTCCTAAGAGCGAGAGGACAAACAGCAAAAATTCTTCACTTGTTTGTAAATTCTTGTACTAATTCTATTTGATAATCATTTGAATTTCTAGTCTTACATAGATCAGAAGAGGCTGAAATTTAGCTCAGTTGGTAGACGGCCGCACTGCACTCTCTGAGGACTCACGTTTGATCCTCAGCCCCACAAAAATGGAGTATGATCCCCAACACTGCAAAAATAGAAGGATATGGCTATCCACTCCCAAAGCAATCCTGAAGCAATCGGCCATTGAAAACCCTATTAGGGTCGCTATGCGTTGACGACATTCATCAACAACATAGTTCAGAAGTAGAAGGCAATAAGGAGTGGCTTTTGTCAGTAGATTGGCTTTTCTTTTGATCAAACAAGGACTCATCTTCTAATTCTTAAAATGTTTATATATAATAATTGATAAAAATTTGTACAGTCATCCTAGATCAAATTATTGCAAGGTCTTTAATTTTCACTCACATCAAATTTGTCTTTTCAATTTCTGTGACACTTTGATATTCATATTTTTGGTGTGTTTGTATTTTGCTTTGTGCTTGGAACCCTTTTTTCTTTCTTACAAGCCATATAATGAAAACTTTTCTCATTACCAATAAAGAGGTTCTGATTCTGAAGAAGAAAAAGCAAATAGTATGATTGTTTGTTTTAATCCCATTTTCTTTAATTATAAGGTAGATATGTTGCTTTCTGAGATTGAATGGCATCTATTATCACTTGTCTCTTCTAGATCAGTCAGTTCATCATTAATTTTCTAGTCTAGATAATTGTCATTCATCATGGTGCCCAGATATGTTGCTATGCAGGAAGAGAAATAATCTAGGGTTGTGATTCACGATTTTCACCTTTAAGTCTTCAGCAAAAATTCTGAGATAAGAGCAAATGTTCCATTTAGTATTGTTACTCTCAACCAGAGAACATACACCATAATATATATTTCCTAAGTGTGAAAGAAAACCTAAAATGACTTATCTGAAACTATTTGTGCATGTTTGTCACATAACAGTAAATTGAGAACCACAGAATTGAGTAAGGTGGAGATATTGGGTGGTGAGCCGAGTATGTGGGTGAACTTTTTCCCATACCAGCCTGACACCTTACACATTCCAGTTTTCTCAGGAAAACTGCAAATGACCATACATGGTAGAACTTTGGGTGACTTCTAAATATTAAAAAATCCCTCAATGTTAAATAGTCAAATATCTAGGATCTGTTATACTAAAAGGATCATTGAAGGATTAAAATGCAATAATTTTTTTCTTACTCCGACATTGCAAATATCTCTTCTCCTTGATTAAGTTTTTTTCTGAAATCTGGTCCTCTACTTATCTCTATCTTTTCCTATTACCCCACTGTCGTACAGCATATGATCTTTAAAACGTCACCTTGGATTTCTCTCTGGAACCTAAAAGATCTTGAATCATTTTTTTACTTTCCAGGGAAAGTAAACAGTGGTTTGATCTTTGTCAGGCTCTTCTCCCTCTTATAGAAGAACTTCTCAGAAATGATTATCTATTTGCATTTTCTAATTCCTCTGTTTCTTTTGAACCCACAATAATTGTTTTGTTTTCTCTACCATGGAGTCTTTCCATAGTCCTTGCTGATTGCATGGTACCAAATTCACAAGTCATTATTATTGCTCATCACCTTAGTTCTGTCAAGAACATTAGGAAGAGCTCTCTTTTATTTATGCTCCTGTTAGTGTACAAATGAATGTGTTTTATTATGACATTTCTAGACATGCATGTCATTGTTCTTGAAATACTTTCTTCATTTTGCTTTGTCCCTTAATTTTTTCTTCTATATGACTTATCACCCTTTATCTTTTCTGATCATTCAGCTTATCAAAGCCCAGTCTTTAGATCTCTGGTTCCACACTTACCCCCTAGGTTGTCTTTCCCACTTTTG
>VMDO01002186.1:153810-176404 GCA_007922755.1 Pedetes capensis
CTATTGTCAGTGCTTCTCTGCTGTTCATAGGGTTTTCAATGGCAGATTGATTTTTGGGAGGGGGTTGCCAGGTCCTTCTCCCAAGCCTACAGCTTCTGGTGTTCCCAGGCGGTCTCCCATCCAGGTACTAACCAGGCCTGACCCTGCTTAGCTTCCGAGATCTGACAGGATTGGATGCCACAGGGCTACCACTGCAGGCTTCCCACTTTTAGGATTTTAAAAGTCATTTGAACTCTACGAACTCATACATGTGTATAATCCACACTCTTGTTCCTAAATTATTTCCATATATGCAACTGCCTACTCAATATATCCCCCTTAGATATAAAGTTCTCATCTTAGATTTATTGTGGCCAAAACATTATTCTGGATTTCTAATCTCTCAGATATTCCCCTTCCTATATTTGTTTTGTCTCAATGATTGGTAGTTCATCCTACCAAAAAACTTAAGAGTTATACTGAGTTTCTTCTTCCTCTTATAATTCCATATTAAATCTATTAGAAAATTCCTTCAGTGATACCATCAAAATATATTTTACTCAATTATTTCTCATGACCTTCTCTACTACTAATTTTTATCTAAAATGATATTGTCATTCACTTGAGTTTTTATAATCTTTTAATTTCACCCATGCCCTGGCCCCAACTTGACAAGAGTAGGCTTCCAATTAATGAGATTATTGAATTCATATTCACTTTGCCTGTTGACAAAAATTTGAATTTGATCATTCATTCATTCCATTATTTCCACTTGGCTGTTGGGAGATCAACTCACACATGTTCATCCTCTATTTAAGACAGCCTTTGTCTCCCTCAATCAACATAAGTGCATGCACACATGTACACACACACACACACACACACACACACACACACACACACACACACACACTCCCAAGGTGAGCTTCATCTCAAAATAAGTTGCTAGGCTGCATTGGCCAAAATAAAGCAAGGGAAAATTTTTCTTAAATATTAAATTTTCTGCTTTTCTTTTCTTCCTCTTCCTTGGGGTTGAGCCCATGGGCTTCACACATAATTTGCAAGTGCTCTAGTACTAGGCTGCAACTTCAGCCCTTCTTCTTCATTCATATATATATATATATATATATATATATATATATGGAGACAGGGTCTTGCTAAGCTATGCAGACTGCCTCTGGCTTTGAACTTGTGATCCTCCTGACACTGCCTCCCAAGTTTCTGGGATTATAGGTGTGTGCTACTATACCAGCTTAAGATAATTTTATAATGTTATTGTTATGTGCCATGGAGTTGGGTCTGACCCATAGCGGCCCTCACAGGGTTTTCAATGGCTGATTGTTTTAGGGATAGCTTCAGGCATGAATTGCCACGTCCTTCTCCCATATTTACAATGCTGAGGATCAAACACGGAGCCTCCAAGAGTACAGAGCAGCACTCTACCAACTGAGGTAAACCCCAACCGCTTTGTAATAGATGAGTAAGAAATTACCAATGAGAAGAATTTGGAGGAGAACACATCTAAGTGGGATCCTGATCAGATATATTTGATCTTTGACATCTCAGTGGCGTACATTTTCTTTCTTAAAAGGGTCTAAATCAGCATTTGTGCTGCCTTGCTTTGTATCTCACATCCTCTGGGCCATTGTATTATTTCTTGCCACAGGTCTGAGACTTGAATATTAGCTCAGCCCTGTTTTTCTCATTGCCCTACTTTTAGTTTCATGCTATGTGGACTTGATTTGCCTTTGGCTATTAGGTTCATCAAAATTTTCAGTGTTCAATAATAACTCAGTTCTTTGTGCCAGGTGCCCCAAGGCTTCTACATCATTAGACAAATCACAAAAATGAATGAAAAGCAACTTTTCCACTTTCATTAATGGGACTGCAAACTTCAGGTCACTCTCTCAGCAGATATGGACATTCATCAAAGTCTCTTGTGTGGAGTAAATAGGTCTGAGATTTAATCAAAGGACATTTGGTTCACATAGAAAAGAAATTATCAGCATTTACCTACAGCCCTATTTTTATTATTCAGACAATGATGATGATAGCTGTAGTTAGTATCACTTTCTTGGCAATATGTTTGATTCTTTACATTTGGCCTTCACAGTAACCTTTTGAGATATGTACTATTTTTATCCCTTCTTTATATATGAGGCTTAGGAGGTTTCAGTGATTTGCCTAAAATCGCAGAAAAGGAAAACTGCAGAGTATTCACAAATGCTCTCCTAATGCCAAAGCCTATTATTTTAACAACTGCACAATGCCCTCTCCCTTAGAACAAGGAATATTAACTCTGAGGCACATGTTTCTTTCTCTTCTCTCTTATGCCCAGCCCTTTTGAGTCCTCTTAATTGTGTTCATTTCTGTCCTAGAAGATATGGTAACTGAGCAGTGTCAACATACATTTTGTCCCCAGATTGAGATAATAAACCAAGCCTTTAAATGATTTCCTAATGATCCCTATTGAATAAGAGCTTAGGGAATCTACTATCTCATTTATATCCTTGAACAGACCATAGGATAGAGATACTTTCTATCCCAGAAGAGTCTAAAAAATGGAGCCAGAAACCTTCTGGAGGAGAATCTACATTTGAGTGGACTTCTCCTAAGTTATTCTTTCCCAAATGATCCATTTTCTTGCTATTCATTATAAGTAGATTTGACTGAAATACTGATGTTTAAATTAGATTTGATATATCAACTTCACTGTTTATCAGAAATGGGCTGTTATTCTACCTCTAGGCCTTTTTGGCCATATCAATAAACCCAAAACTTACCTAAATAACTACACTATATGAAAGGGAAAATACCTCATGAATCAGACCAACAAAAATAAGGAACCCCCAAACCTATTTAAGCTTACAATTGAATCATTTTAAGTTTGGGCTCTCCCTTATATATTTCCCCAATAAATTAACATGATTACATCTGACACTCAGCATCAATTTTCACTTAAAAGAGAATGTTTTTTGACGCAGCTTTTCTTTGACCAGAAAGAGTTCTCCAGAGACTCTGTGAATTCATTATTATATTGAACTTTGAAGTTTCTGATTTGGCAGAATTCCTATGTTGGGTCAGAATAAAGCAACCTGATGCTCAAACTTCTCCTCAGCTAGTTAGCTCCATGGGTTAGAAAATGCTATTGGCAAAGCCATTTGTTCTCTGTGGGGTAGAGACAATGCTTGCTGTTCCACACTGTTGGTGGCACCCTTAACCCTAGCTTGTAAATGCTCTGTGTATTTTACAAGGGAGGGACTAGAAACAATGGAAACATGGTGTTCATGGTGCTTTCTGGGCTTTGCAAAGCTTGATCATCATCAGTGGAAACAATGCCATGTTTCTTCTCCCTCCTGAAGAACCTCATCTTGCTTAGTGAAATGCATACAGCCCTTTAAAGAAGAAAGGAGGGGCCTTTTGTGTTGTATCCAAAGGCATCAATGTTGAGGATGGAATAGGTAGGGAATATTACATTGAAGACCCTCTCATATAGCTGTTTCACTATGTGTGGGAGGCTCCTAAATACCCAAGCAAGCACTGGGAGAAGAGAGAACTAGTTAGGACTCTTGCATTCTACCACCATGTGACTGAATCCCATGTATTAAGTTGCCTCCTCAATATCTCCACTCAGTTCACTACAAGAACTCTCACATTAATATGTCATGGAGAAAAAAAACCCAGCCTTTCCCTTATAGAAGGTGGAATGATGACTTTCCCAGAAGATCTACCTGAAACACTTGAGTATGAACTTATTTGGAAAAAGAGACTTTGTATATGTAATTCATTTAAGGATTTTGAAATGAGATCATCCTGGGTTATCTCAGTGGATTTTTTTTTAATGGTACTAGAGGTTGAACCTAGGGCCTCACACTTTCATGCATTGTTGCAGGTGCTATATCACTGAACTGCATCCCCAGCCCTTTTTTTTTTTTTTTTTTTTACTTTTTTGAGGCAGTTGTTAGGTGCTGTCATTTCCAACTCATAGCAACCCTCATAGGGTTTTCAATGGCTGGTTTTGATCACCTTGATCAATGGATCACCTTGGGACTGGATTACCACATCCTTCTCCCATTTTTGCAATGCTGGGAATTGAACCTGGTACCTCAGACTGCAGAGCGGGACTCTTCTAACTGAACTAAATCCCAGCCCCTTTTGAGACAGGATCTTGCAGACTGCCTCTGGTCTCGAGCTTGAGATCCTACTGCCTCCCTACTTACTGGGATCTTAGGCATGAGCCACTGTGCCTGGCTCTGAGTAGATCTTAAATTCAATGAAAAATGTCTTCAGACAGAAGAGAAGACACAGAGAAGCCTTGGGAAGACAGAGACAAGAGTATGTAGCCCCAAGCCAAGAAATACATGGAACCACCAGAAACTAGAAGAGATAAGGAAGTATGTTCCTTTCGATGAGAGGTGTCCAATACTTTGGCTTCTCTGGGCCACACTGAGTAAAGAGGAATTATCTTGCATGCACATAAATTATATAATATAGGCTGGGTATGGTGGTGCACACCGGTAATCCCAGTGACTTGGGAGGCAGAGGCAGAGGCAGAGGCAGAAGGATTGCAAGTTCAAGACCAGAGGTAGTCTGTGTAATTTAGTGAGACCCTGTCTCAAAAAACTAAATAATGGGCTAGGGGGTGCAGCTCAGTGGTACAGAACTTGCAAAGCATGTAAGCGCAAGGCCCTGGGTTCAACCCTCAGTACCGCCAAAAACAAAACAAAAAAAATGTATATATAAATATATATATATATGTGTGTGTGTGTGTGTGTGTGTGTGTATATATATAAGTATATATATATATAATATATGATATATATATGCCTGCAGCTGTAGCCCTGTGGCATCCGATCCCATCAGATCTCAGAAGCTAAGCAGGGTCGGGCCTGGTTAGTACCTGGATGGGAGACTGCCTGGGAACACCAGAAGCTGTAGGCTTGGGAGAAGGACCTGGCAACCCCCTCCCAAAAATCAATCTGCCGTTTAAAACCCTATGAACAGCAGAGAAGCACTGACAATAGTGTTTCCCCTGTTGTACAGAGGGTCGCTATGAGTCGGATACCGACTTGACGGCACCTAACAACAACAACAACATGATTTTATATATATATATATATATATATATATATATATATATATATATATATATATATAGTTAGTTAGTTAGTTAGTTAGTGCATATACACAATAAGCCTCACACAGAATATAAATGCTAGGAAATACATGTTAAAAATTTTGTGGGGCGGCATTGCTATCTGTCTTGCACCTCAGGTTGGACATGTCTGCCTTAGACTCTTTGTAGGAAGTGTTCCTACCAATGCTTTTATTATTATTTTTAAAAGACTTCTGACCTCTGAAACTTTCAGTGTTCAATACTGAGTTCTTTGTACCAGGTGTCCTAAGGCTTCTAGATTGTCAGATAAATCACAAAAATGAATGAAAACAACTTTTCTACTTTCACTAATTATTGTTGTTAGGTGCCATTGAGTTAGATCCATCTTGTAGCAAGTAACCCTATGTACAACAGAATGAAACATTCCCTGATTCTGTGCCAGGTACATGATCTTACTTATTTTTAAGCCCATCATTGCCAACACTGTCACTAATAGGACAGCAAAATTTGTTTTCTAAAGCCACCAAGTTTGTGGTGACTTGTTACAATAGCCTTATAAAACTGAAACACCCTTCTAATCCATTTTTCTTCCACACCTCCAGTGATGGCAGCTCTAGTCGCCTAGGCCAAAAGCCTGAGGATCATCCCTTACTCCTTTCCTTTTCCCATGCTTCTCCTGATACATCCTCTTCCTCTACTTGGAAAATATTCTCAGAAGTCAATTATTTCTCATTCCCAGGGCTGTACCCAACACACAAACTACCATGATCTTGTACCCAGTATATTATAAAAGCCTCCTCACTCATCCCTTTTCTGATCCTGTTTTACTACACTTAATTTTCACAGTGATCCTTTAAAACACAAATTAGGACATTTTCCCCCTTAACTACCTCCAGCAATTCCTGATTTTGTTGTTGTTAGGTGCTGTGGAATAGAGTCTGACTCGTAGCAACCCTATGTGCAGCAGATCGAAACACTTCCTGATTCTGTGCCAGGTACAAGATCTTATTTATTTTTAAGCCCATTGTTGCAGACACTGTGTCAATCCATCTAGTGGAGGGTTTTCCTTTTTTTCACTGACCTGACACTCTCCCAGACATATCTTTCTCTAGGGATTGGTCTTTCCTGACTACATGTCCGAAATATATAAGAAGCAGTCTGGCCATTCTTGCTTCCAAGGAGCACTCTGGTTGCACTACTTCTAGGACAGATCTGTTGGTTCTTTTGGCAGTCCACAGTATATTCCATAGACATGTCCAGCACCATAATTCAACAGCATCAATTTTTTTCCTGTCTCCCTTGTCCAACGTCCAGCTTTCACAACCATATGATGCAACTGAAAATACCATGGCATGAGTCAGGTGTACCTTTGTCTTCAATGGGACATCTTTACTCCGAACAAAATCCAAAGTTTTTTACGCAGACAAAAAGCCAAAGTTTTTACAGTGGCCTCTAAGCCCAAAGTCAACGGCCTTCTACTCTTGACTCTGGGAAAACTTCCCATAAACTTATCCAAACTTACAACCATTCCTCTTATACCAACCCATCTCCTTTACCCTACTTAATCTCTCTCATGACAACTAACATTCTGACAAGTTACATGATTTTTTTTAAATAAAGTGCATTGGCTGTCTCCCCTTACTAGAATATAAGCACCATGAGATCTTTTTTAAAAATTTCCATCATTCCTGTATTCCAAGCTCTGAAAACAATGGTTTGCAGACTCTTTCCATAAAGAAACAGGAGGTACATATTTTGCTATACAGATCATATGGTCTGTTAGCACTATTTGCCATTGTAGTGCTAAAGCAGCCATAGATGGTTGTGTTCTAGTAAAACCTTATTTTTAAGTAAATGTAGATGTTGGGTAGTTTTTGGCCTCTGATCTATAGTGTACCAATTTTGTCTTAGAATAAGATGTAGCACCTAGTATTTGTTGAATAAATAACATGTCCACTCTTGTAAATTTCAGTTATCAATCCTCCCAGAGTTCCATTTTCTTTAGCTACAAAATCAGGAGATTAATATATTGCTTATATGGATGTTGTAAGGTATAGATGAGAAAAGATAGATAAGAATTACTGGCTGAATGTCATGTGCATGTAGTATACTTTTTTCCTGCCACATAAAGAGTAGGAAAAAGTAGATCATGCTATTTAATGGTATCTTGTATTTGTACAAAGTCCTAATTTTAACCATTTTTGCATGTATTTCAGAGCACCCCCCACAGGAACCCTCTGATGTAGCTGGAGTAAGGTCTGTCATACACACAGAGTTGGTGTGATCTGGAGTGGAACGTGCAGTCTGAGGATTCTAGTGTGGGTTCCTGATCTATAACTATGTGCTATTCCCACTATCATGGGCTTAATAATTAAAGAGAGACATTTTTAAAAGATATATTTTTCTAAACTATAGCATACTTCAGTTTTGTTATAGCATCTGTCCTCCCCTCTTCCCCAACCTGTTACACTGAACAAAGACTTAGAGGAGTGTGTGTTCCTTGGGGCCTGAAACACATCCAGTTGTACGTATTTGCTGAGTAGGTGCTGAGTAGTGTGAAATACTTTCTAGTTTTTTTTCCCTTGGTATAGATTTAGGACAATGAGAAATAAAGAAAAATCAGCAGAAGGAAATCACTTCATAAAATGCAGAAGGGGCATGAAGATGTGGCAGGAGTAAAGACTTTGACTTATATACAGGGGTCCAGCAAGCAAGAGTTGGAAGGAATTACTGATGAAAAACTGTTTCCTACATCTACTATGCTGCACAAAACCTTTTGAATACAAAACATTCATGCCATGGTATTAAAATTATTCTTCAAATTTGTTATGGGAATTTCTGGGAAATCAGTTTGTGAATAACGAGCAAGAAATTGCATTGTGATGCCTGATGCCCTCTAACCAGGAAGATGGACCAAAAAGAATCACAGAGGCTCCCCATGCCTCATTTATGCTCTTTCTCTATGAAGAAAAAGCAAGCACATTACCTTGCCTCTTAGTTTTCTGGACGCATGTCTAGAAAAATCCACCGATGAAAATGTGTATATTTCTATATCTGGAGTATTATTTCTCTCATTGCCTTTCTTCTTTACTTCAATCGAAAGAAATGTTAATTTCATTGGATATCTTTGGCACAGTGGAGAGGTCCTTCATAATTCATGGATCATTGGTCAGACCAGCCTCATTAATTTTCTGTCACATAAGTCTTGGGGCCCATTAATCTCTGGATTATTGACACTAGAAGAAGTAGCTTTTAATGATATTAATGTGCTTTGACTAGGACTTTGTGTGCCAATTTGGATTTAGTTGATGTAGTTAGAGTGGAGAAGGAAAAGATTAAAGGGGCACTGTGACTAAAAGCCTATGTTAGCCAGAAACTGTGTTGGTAATAAGATCATTTGAAAATATTTTGGTAATGTGCAAGCACCAAAAATGTTGAAAGAGTAGGATGAAGGGAAAGGATAATACTGCAAACAGCAGGAGAATGATTTTCTTCATCTCAGCTCTGCCAAGAAGGCAACCAGAGAAGAGAAAGCCTAAATGAACACAAGACTTTTGGTTGCTGCACAAAATAGGATCAAAGAAAAAGGAAGAATAATTGGAGGTAATGATGGTAATTTGTTTTGTAGTTCAGAGATAATTGACCAGCACAGAACACATAATTATAGTACACTGAAGAGATACACAGTGAGACAAAGGCAAAGGCATGGCGTGATGACAAACATGACTCAAGATCCTATAATTATGGTATTTTAAAAACCACAATATTTTGATATTAGCCTTTCAACCCACAAAATACAGGAAAAGCAGAAAACAAAGCTGATTCCCATCTCATTTGTCAGATTCATGTTTTCTTTTTTCTATTTTTTCCTCTTTTCAGTTTCTTCTAACAGTTGCCAGTATTTGAATGGTATGTGCTGGAAATAAGGATGTAGGAAAGCTGAGCAAAACCATGGTCTATTTAGCTGGGAAGGGTCAGCATGCAATCAGAATTTACCACTTCAGATGTTTCATACACTGAAGTATTTGGGGCTCAGTCTGAAATTTTAGAAACTCTATGCTGAGACTTACTTCAGTTGAGTATTTCCCAAAGTGTGACTTATGAGGCACATAAGATGATTTTATATTGTATTTTAGCTCAGTTGATTAAGCGCTGCTCCGTACTTCCTGAGAACCCAAGGTTGATCTCCAGCACCATAAAAATGGAAGAAGCATGTGGCAGTGCACTCCCAAAAAACAATTCCAAAACAAGCAGCCATTAAAAACTATCTAGGTCACTATGAGTTGGACCCAAATGATGGCACCTAACAATAACATGGACAATTTTTTTATTGTATCAGTGATTTTAATGAACATTGATAAATGCTAGCCATTTCTTAAATCTGTTATCATTGTTTCTGTTTTCTTAAGATTAAACCAAATGAAAACAGCAGTTCAACTTACAAGATAAAACTATATAAATAATTGTGCCAATGGTAAAGGACTTTGGTAAAGATTATGATAATGGCTCAGAAATTTCCGACCTTGGTGAAACATTGTTTCAATTCTTCTCTTTCCCTCATCACTGTCCCCTCACTGCTCCATGGTACTATGATGAAAGGCAGATGGGGTGGCAGTTCTGAGATAACATCAGAGGGTGGAAATTTTTGTGCTGATCATATTGTAATATTCTCTAGTTTCCAGAAATCTGGATTTGAATTATCTCAGAAATGAACTGCTGGCTGCTGGCAGGTTAGCTATTAAAGAATATTTAAAGAGAAATTCAGAAATGAGACAGAAGTCAAGTGCAATAGCCAGGATATTGATGGCTTTCTTTCTGAGTGTAGGGATAGTGTTAGATTAAGTACAAGCATGAGATTATACCTAGTGCAGAACCATGCTGCCTCTTCACTCAAGATTGGGTCTGTCAGGAAAGCCATACAGATCCTGGTAGAAGTTTAGCTTTCCCAACTCAGTGCTCATTACCCCACCTTTTCTATTACACACACGAAGATACATACCTTTTTTTTTTTTTATCGAGAGCCCAGGTCATATTTGAAAGTGTAACTTACTGCTTGCTTAATTGTTTATAGGGCTCGTATTCAACTATCCACTGTATTTTCTATTGTACACATGAAAACTAGAATTGCCATCCAAACTACTACTCAGGATGAAGGGACACAAATTTTTCTAAATGCACAAAATGAGCTAACTGGGTTACTAAGTCTAGAAGAACAATGGTCTTCACAATGAGAAATATGAGGAAACTTGATTTTAAACCATTCTTAGATTCCACTATCTTGCCAGGTAGAACTCAGAAATCTTTAATTTTTTCAAGTTAGATATATCATCCTCACATTTTTCTTTATATTTAATTTTTCCTGCTTTTGCAAAGCTCTTTCTCATTCTGAGCATCCTTCTGTGTCTTGGTACTCAGCTCTCCAAGTCTTCCCTTTGTTAAACGCTTTGATTTATTCCTTGAAACTCCCTTCTGCAATTTTATATGGACTTCCTTCTGTTTTAGATAAATAAATAAACAAAAAAATCCTTTATTCCTCAAGTTCCAGAAAATTACAGCAAAATAAAGTTGAATATACTTCTTTCTGCTAGGCTACCTAGGGACTTTTGCCAGATTCATCATTTCTTGTTGGGAAAACATTCCATCAAACCAAAAACAATGCAATTAGGTTGTGTGTTGTATTAATTTCTTATTGTTGCTGTAATAAAGTATAAGTGTAGTGGCTTTAAAACAATACATTATCTTATAGTTCAAGTGTAAATGGTCAAGTTTATGAGCCATAATGAAGATACTGCTAGGGCTATACTCCCTCTCACTCGTTCTTCCTCAATTTGAGTTGTGCCACATTAGCAAACCAAGGTCCCTGGGGCTTTACTCGATTTCTATCATTAAGGTAGACAGTACTTTGAGGAAACAACTCTTCCCCAGTCATCTTTTGAGTGCCTTCCAACCTGGAGGGCTCCTTTCTTGGTAGTATGTTTGACAGTGTTTCTCTGCTATTGATAGGATTCTCAATGACTCATTGTTTGAGAATGGGCTGCCAGGTCCTTTTCCCCTAGTCTGTCTTAGTGTGGAAACTCAGCTGAAACCTGTCCACCATAGGTGACCCTATTAGTATCTATAATACTGGTGGCATACCTTTCAGTTTCACAGCAAGGATGACTAGACTGTCTTACATATTTTGGACATGTAGTTCAGGAGAGACCAATTCCTGGAGAAGGACATGTTTGGGAGAGTGGAAGGTCAACAAAAAAAAAAAAAAAAAGAAAAACCCTCAACTAGGTGGATTGACACAGTGTCTGTAATAATGGGCTTAAACATAAAAACAACAACAACAAAAAACATGTGCCTGGCACAATCAGGGAACTTTTCATTCTGTTGTTGTACATAGGGTCACTACGAGTTGGACCCAACTCAACAGCACCTAAAAACACTCCCACTCCCACTTGGTCCTATGGGAGAATCAGTTCCCTGCCTCTTCCAGCTTCTAGAGATTGCCTATATTCCCCTTTCTCTTCAAAGTCAGCAGTGGAACATTGTATAATCTCTCCCTCTGATTCTACCATCATTTCTCATTCTCTCTGGCTCTGACTCTCCTGTCTGCCTCTTTGAAGGACCCTAATAATTACATTGGACCCATTCGATTAGTTTATGATAGTCCCATCTCAAGATCCTCAATTTCATCACATCTGCAAAGCCATTTCTGCTGTGTGATTTAACAGATTTCATAAATTAGGACATAGGTATCTTGGGAGAGAGCAATGGGAGAGCTATTAAGCTAAAGCACATGATTTTCAACTCATTTGCTTTATAGAACTCCTGTTGTAGACATGTATAAGATTGGACCAAACAAATGAAAAACTGTCATGGATGTTTTATCTCCAGCTATTGTGGTTCTTATTTAACCATCTTGCAAGTTATATAAATTATCTAAATATTTTGTAGTAAGTAGCATACCTACACTTTACTTTTTTTGTCTTTGTAGTGTGTGGCTCACTGGGTACCAGATCCTTTCCTGCAATCATCAGTCAAATCTATATTTAGTTATTAGCAGCATTGGAACTATCTGACTTAATCTTACACCCTGAACTCCTTCATCTCCATTCACAGCTGCAACTTCTGGCATGCACAAAGGGCTTCCTTCCTCTGGTCATGCTTGTCTTACAGAATTCCTTTAGATTCTCACCCTTGAGCTCTTGCTATTTCCCAGGCTACTGCAATCAGTTTTCAGCTTCAGATTCCTTACCTACTATCTTCTTTGACTTGATGTTTCCTCTTGTTTACTTATTCCTTATGCCATATACAGTGTTGGGTTTCTTTTAACATATGTAGTGTGATCAAAAGACACAGTGAATGTTTGAAACAACTTACTACAATAAAGGACACCTTATTAATCCCCTCAAAATACTTCCTCCAGCTTTGAATACACTTGTCCCATTCTTGCCACTTGCTGAAGCAGTTCTGGAAGTCCTCTTTCATGGGTTGTTTTAGTTTCACCCTCCACCACAATTCTGTGTCATATATCACTTCTGGTACGGGAATTTCTGTCAAAACATTACAGTGTGTCCTCATCCACCTGGTTCACTGGATCAAGCTCCCTACAACTTCAGGTTCTTCCTCAAAGTCAAAATGACCAAGAATGGTAAATGTTTCAATTCAGGACATTGAGGCAGCCATGACAGTGTAACTAAGGACACTCATGGGCGAGGACTTCCAGAACTGCTTCAGAAACTGGCAAGAATGATAGGGTATGTTTGAAGCCAGGGGAAATATTTGAGGGCAATGAATGTAATGTATCTTTTCTGTAATAAATTTTTTACTTAAATATTCATATCTTTTGTTCACATCTTGCTGACTTGACTCATCCATCTTATTTTCATAAGTGTTTTTTTACCCCTCTACTATAGTGTCATCAGATAGGAAGGTGAATTTAGCTTAATAATCTTTCTGTACAAATTTATAGCATTGTAACATATTAGCTGTACTGAATATGACCCTAAACAGACACAGGTAGAATAGGCCAGTACCATATTAGAAGTTCATAGCCATAATCTGGCATTGTGTTGATATTCTCCATCTATGCCTTCCGGCTAGCATGGATTATGATCTTTAGCTGTAGCCTCGAAATAACCCCAGATTCCTACTTAATGCAGTGTTCGTCACTAAGCAGGAGAATATAATCTTCAAAGGGAAATATATTTGCTTGCTTAGAATGAAACCATGGAGAAAAGCCCTGATTGGTATGACAAAGGCATTTGTAGAAGGAAATAATTGATCCTGTTATATTTTTTTCTTGATTCTTTACCTCACGGGATATTTTAGTAGCTTTTATAAGTATGATTTTTCAAGCAATTTATAACCCAAGAGAAACTCCAGTGCCTTGATGTATTAGTCTGTTTGAGATCTGTAGGCAAAGATTCAACGTTAAACCTATGCCTGACAGTTCCACTTTAGACATGCCTAATTTACCACACTTCAGCTTTAAGCAACCTGGGGCTGGATAAAGGCTGCATTCTGCTCCTGTTTGACACTTTCTGAGCATCTATTGCCAGCTCTAACAAGCAGTGTATTGACATTATTCAATACACCTTATCTACCAAGATGCATTCGAGCCATCCAAACAAGGATGTACATTTAAGCTGGCAATAGGAATGACTAGTAGAACGCTTAAGGTGTCAAAACTTGGGCACACAGTGTCACTCATTGTCTGTGTAGGTGTTGGGAAAATGCAAGATGCAACTTTTTAGTATCTAGGAACTTTGGAAAAACAACAACAAAGAACTTTGCAAGGGAAAGATAAAGACCCCGGCAGCTTTTAATCAGTTCTTTTTTAAAAAAGGACTTTCTTGCAATTCTCATTCTCTGTCTCTCTATCTCTCATTGTCTCTCTGTATATATTTATATGTACATGTACATATATACATTGATGTGTATGTGTTTTTAGTTTCTGTTCTATTGCTGGATTTCCTTTACATTCACTGGGAAAGGGTTAGTATGCATTCTTGAGTCATGAATTATTCACGAGATTACTGCTACTTAGAGTCATGTGTTCTGCTATGTTACCTTGCTTGCAACCACTTGGATCTCCTGCATAAAATAGAATGCTGGATCTCTTCTTGGGCACCAGAAAATCACACTATCCTTACTCTCCCTTCTCCTTGTTGCCCAAAACACTACTCTGCATGCCTTCATGAGCATAGCCAACTTTTCTAAAAGATTAGAGTAACCAAAGAAAATTACAATGTACAAAGAGGAAAATGTGAAATTCAATTTTTTTTTTGCATGGTGGAAAACATCTAGGAGATTGAACTTTTGAGGGAAAGCCTTGATTTGGGGATGGCAGTGTTTCTTTGCAATATTTTCTGGTCCTAACTTTGTCTCCTTTTTTTCACATGCATCTCTTTCTCACGTGTACAGTTTTATCCTAATAACTCTCCTTTAGGCCATCCATGTTATTTTCTACCCACAAGGAACATGGACTGGTGTTTAAATTATTTGGTCTAAAGTAATATTTAGAGTAATGACTCTGAGGTCTTCAGTAAAACAGCCTGTGGTCCTTGCCTCTTCAATTCCACATAATGAAGTGGCAAAGAGTGATGTATGGGGCCTCATTACACATAACCCACACAGCAATGCAGCAAGGTATTACACAATACTCTTTGAGCACTTTCCACCAATTAGAACTGCTGATTCATCTCTTAATTATTTTGGTTGTCTAGTAGCTAACTATATCTGCTGCCATAGCACCCTGGGATCCAATCCCACTGTTCACAGAAACTAAGCAGAGTTGGGTCTGGTTAGTCCTTGGATGGGAGACCATCTGGTAATACCAGGTACTGCAGGCTAGGGAGAAGGACCTGGCAATCCATACCTGAAACAATCTGCCATTGAAAACCCTATGAATAACAGAGAAGCACTGACAGTAATGCCAGGTGTGGAATAGTGGTGTCAAGGAGTATTTTGTTCTGTTGTACCTAGGGTTGCTATGAGTCAGACCCAACTCAATGGCACCTAACAAGTAGCTAACTATACAATGAGAGAGAAAAAGAATGAATATGAATATCTTTCAAAAAGTGGTAATTCTTAGAAATATAATCTAAGTCAGAAAAACAAATTCAATTATTTATATGACCAGGTAAAGCAATTGACTATTTAGTTGGACAGACATTGTGGTGACTTCATGGCTATCCATTTCTTCTGGGTCTCATCCTATATATTGAAGTCTCTTGGTTTTAGGGAGTAGCACATATGTACAATTTCATTATATTAATTCTCTTAGAATGTAAGCAAGGTGGTACCCTTTGAATTTGTAAGACATGGCTATATGACACTATAGCTGATTTTTGAGTATATGAGCAAATTCAAGCTCAGAGTTGTGTTTTATTCAAGGAGGACCACAATTCTATGTAAAGTCTCTCAACTTATCTTTTCAAGCAATTCAAATAAAAAGCATCTCTGTGTAAAGCACTAAAATATGTTGGCAGGCCAAATTTTGTCCTATGAACAAAAATACCTACCACCTTCTATTTAAATCCTTAAGGCACAAGAGAAATGTTTTCATAACTTTCCTAATAAGTTGAGAGATTATTGTTCTTATAGCAGAGATAGTACTTCATGGTATCATTAGAATGACTGTGTCTCATGTTTTGCCTGAGGCAGTCCTGGTTTATGGCTATAATCATGGAATCCAGTTTGGTTTAGCATTTTTCCTAGTTTTTTTCATTTTTAAGGGCAGTCTTATTATTGGTAGCTGCATTAAAAATAAGCAATGTGCATTTTATTTTATTTCTACTTCCAGCTTCTGTCATGTCAAGTGTGGGATGCATATGCAGGAAACTTACTTGGACATGTAGTTAGGTGAAAAATAGATTAATCATGCTCTATTTCTCTATTCTGGATTTTTCCAAATGCCCAGATTCCTTCCTTTCAATGAAAGCAGCAAGCATTCTTGTTGATGAAATGAAGCCTACTCACTAGGAGAAGGTAGAGACAGTTAATACCTACTTTAGCTGTTGATTGGGAGGTGATTAAGGATAGCTAACATGTATTTTGGGTCGAGGGTTTAGCTTAGTTGGTAGACTGCTGCTCTCTGCTCACTGAAGCCCTGGGTTCAATCTCCAGCACTTCAAAAATGGAAGGACATGCCACCTGCTCCAGAAACAATACTGAAACAATTAGCCATTGAGAACCCTATGAACAGCAGAGAAGCACTGACATAGTGCTCAGCAGGGCATAGCATAGCATTAGGAATTGTTTTTTTATGTTATAATGAGGTCTTTATGAGTAAGACCCAACTCAACATCACCTAACACTGCCACCTACTTTTAGGCGGTGTTTTTTTTTTTTTTTTTTTTTGACTGTCTTTCCTAGGCACTTGATGAATTTTGGGGTTCTACCTTGGGATGCTGATAAAGTAGTAGGTTACTGTTGCAGACAGAGAGAAAATGGAAAATTATATGTTAGATATATATAAATATGTATGGGAAATAAAGAATAGTTGGAACACTTGCTACAATGACTTTTGTTGTTCTACAGTAATCCTTGTCGTCGTTAGGTGATGTCAAGTCTGTATCCAACTCATAAGCGACCATAAGTATAACAGGCAAAACACTATTGTCAGTGCTTCTCTGCTATTCAGAGGTTTTCAATGGCTGATTATTTCTTGAGAGTGGGTTGCCGAGTCCTTCTCCCAAGCCTATAGCACCTGATATTCCCAGGCGGTCTCCCATCCAAGTACTACCCAGGCCCGACTCTGCTTAGCTTCTGAGATCTGATGGGTTCGGATGCCACAGTGATACGGCTGCAGGCATACAGTACCTCTAGATGACTTTATTTTAGTCTTTTTTCTTATAATGGATGTCTGGCAGCAATTAGCTAAAGCAAAACAAAATATATATTTAATAAGAAATTGAATATGAAATTTTATATTTTAAGAATTTATTGCCTTATACCATGGAGCATGCCTATAATCCCAGTTACTCAGGAGACAGGCAGAAGGATTGTAAGCCTGAGGCCAGAGGCAGCCTGTGCAACTTAGTGAGACTCTGACTAAAAATAAAAAATAAAATATAAAAATGGGCTGGAGTGCATTCCAGTGGTAGAGCACTTACAAAATATGTGTGATGCCCTGGGTTCTACCCCCAAATACTACAAAAACCAAAACCAAAAATCAACAACAAAAACAATAATCCCAGTGACTTGGGAAGCTGAGGCAGGAGGATTGCAAATTTGAGGCCAGAGGCAGCCTTTGCAAGTTAATGAGAACCTGTCTCAAAATTTAAAAAATAAAAAAGGGCCTGTGGATGCAGCTCAGTGGTGGAGTAGCCTGGGTTCAAACCCTCAATACTTCCAAAAAAATAATAAACCTTATGAAAGTAAAACTTTCATAAAATAATTGTTGACAATTTTTATCCATTAAAGGAACCATTGTGATATTGGTAACTACATAAACCAGAGTCATAAATATACTAATGAAGCATCAGGACCAATTCCTAAAGTTAATACTTACTTTAAGAAGACTATACTGCACTTGCATCTCATACTGTAAAACAACATTTTTCTTTTATTTTTTTCCATTCACTTTTATTGGCATATATTGTACAAAATAATGGATGTTAAGACATTTTGATACATATGTACAATGTCCTTCCATCATGTGCATCCCCCCACATTGTCCTCTCTTATCCCTCCTTCCCACAGATCCCCTCCCTTTTCCCAAATAGTCCCCTCCTACTTTCGTGTCTTTTTTGCTTGTTAAAATCTTGATTCCTCATGTAAGAGAAAATGTACACGATTTGTCTTTCTGAATCTGGCTTCTTCCTCTTAACATGATGATCTCTAGTTCATCTATCTTCCTGAAAATGATATAAATTTTTATGGCTGAATACAATTCATATGTATTGTATTCATATGAATTATATTCAACCATATGTGTGTCTGAGTGTGTGTGTGTCTATATAATTTCATTATCCATATTTCTGTTGCTGGGCACCTAGGCTTGGCCATTGTGAATGTTGTTAGGTAGCATTGAGTTGGGTCTGATTCATGGCAACCCTCATAGGATATTCATTGACTGATTGGTTTGGAACTGCTTTGGGAGACCATTGTGAATAGTGTTGCAATAAACATGGGTGTGCATGTATCTATACTGTGAAAGCATGACTTTTTATTTAGATCAGACAACTGCTTTAAATTAATCTTTTATTATTAA
Source organism: Pedetes capensis (assembly GCA_007922755.1). Classification (NCBI taxonomy): domain Eukaryota; kingdom Metazoa; phylum Chordata; class Mammalia; order Rodentia; family Pedetidae; genus Pedetes; species Pedetes capensis. The sequence continues at coordinate 172,113 of VMDO01002186.1, forward strand.
TTTCAACAATACCTGTGAGCATACTAAAAGTCAAGCAATAACTGTTAAATGAAAGCTTCATTAGCAGAAGAACTTTGCAAGAATATAAAAGATGTCATTTTCCATCAGTGTCAACAAATGCTTCAAGCAGAAAATAAATTAAGGTAAATTTAAGAATAGTTCAATTTTATTTTATTTATTTATTTTTGCGGTGCTTGGGTACAGGGCCTCACACATACTTTGCAAGTACTCTACCACTGGACTGCACCTCAAACCCATTTTTATTTTTTATCTTGAGACAAGTTACTCTAGCTTCGAAACTGCAATCTTCCACCTCCAGTCCTAGGCTGCTGAAACTACAGGCATAAACCGACATACCCAGCTAATAGTTCAATTTTTGAAGTATCAATGATATCAAATTATTTCTGTCAAAGGTGTAACATCTGGCAGTATTGTGAATGCCATTATAAATTTAATTAAATGCAGCAACATTTAATATGAAGAAACATGCAAACTGTTATATGGAGGAAATATGAACACAGATTTTAGAAAAGCACATTATGGTGGTAAAAATCTTTTTATTAAGTTAAAATACCATGGAGCAAAAAGGTACTTGGAATTAGTTGTGGTGCATACATAATTTATAATTTCATCTAAACAATCTGTTGTTATTCTACCAGTAAAAATGAAAGCTGTGGGTTTAAAAATTACATATTGTCATTTATATCCATTTAGAGTGAACACTACAATTTTTTATGATGGTGATAAATTTTTAAAAATACATCAACATGGCAATAAATGCTTACCTCTTCTTAGTTACTCAACATTGGTTAGATTTTTGAAATGTTTGAATTTGTGCTAAGTTACTTTGTAAAACAAAGTAAATATTTTATGATGGTTATGGCAGTAAACCGTTTTTTTAAGTTAAATCTTCTAACTGTTGTATTTTATTCAAAGTAAGCTGAAAACACTTAATCAAAATATTTAACTCATGAATTCTAAAAAAAAAAAAAAAAGCTGAAGTTTTTGAGCTATTTATCAGGCTTGCAAATGAGAAGAAACTGAAACTTGTCTCCTATAAAGGAAAGGAGAAGGGAAGGGAGAAACTGAATACAACAAGAGCAAAAGCTCAAACTATATCTTTGCTGTTCAAAGTGTGGTCAGGGGTAGCATTGGCATCACTCAGGAATTTGTTAGAAATGCAGAGTCATCCACCTCACATGTACTGGATTAGAATCTTCATTTTCATAGGATTCTTGGGACATTTGTATTCACATTAAAATTTGAGAAATACTAGTATAAGAGATCTCATTTAGAAATGTGCCAGTTATATTTTCAAATATCTTGACATACAGAAAGAACACTTAGGTGACACTTTCTTATTTAAATTTGTTAATATAAATTTATATTCTCTGCAAGGAGTATAGGAAACTGAAAAGACTTAAGAAGTTAAAATATCTAAATTTGGTACAGTGTATAAAATGATCAGAAGTAAAGAATAAAATATAATCATAAAAATTAGATTTGGTTATTAGAAAAAGTAGAAGCAAAAGTATGTTGTTGTTAGGTGCTATCAAGTTGGGTCTGACTCATTGTGACCTTCAGGGGTTTTGACGACTGATTGTTTTGGGTTTGTTCCCGCAGTGGGCTTCCATGCCTTTCTCCCACTTTTTGTGGTACTAGGGATGGAACCTGGGTCCTCAAAGAATGCCAAACAGCACTCTAACAACTGAGCTAAACCCCAGCCTGCGAAACCCCAGTTTAATATCTATAAAAATACTTATTCTGAAGAATTTACACATCAGTAAGAGAAACATCAGAATGAGAATAGTATTCCTTTAATAGAGGTTACTCTAGACTTAACAGATACCTCAACTTGAGCAAAGAAAGTTTTTTCTCAAGAAAAAACATGGTCAATAGAGAGGAATCAGGTGAAGGGGTAAATAATTTTAAATCTATTAAATATAAAATGCAAACCTGAAGGTAAGAGTGCAACTTTATTTTAAAAATTACAATGTTTTTAGTCAGCTGGCTAGGGTCCTCTTGCTCTGCTTGGATACAAGGCATGCATAGGAGAGGAGATGTTCCTCTAATGCTGGTAATTGACAGCTTTTGTAATCTTTAGCTTCTGTTAGCAGTGAGCAGCAGTGGCAGAGAGCTGTGAGTAGCAGCAGAGGGTTCCCATAGCTCTTGAGTGGGCTTTGTTGTTGTTAGGTGCCATCAAGTTGTGTCCTACTCATAGTGACTCTCATGGTGTTTCTGATGGCTGATTGTTTTCCAGATTGTCTTGGGAGTGGGCTGCTATGTCCTTCTTCTATAACAAGTTAGCCTGACACCATCTCAAGAATGCTGACAGAAGACATAGATTCCTGATAGAGATACTATTGAGTGCTGTCAAGTGGGGTTGGCCTCATCATGACCCTGTATACCTAAGTGCTATCTAGTTGGGCCCAATTCATAGTGAGCCTTAGAGGGTTTTCAATTCCTGATTGTTTCGAAATTGCCTTGGGAATAGGCTGCCACCTCCTTCTCCCATTTCTGTGGTTCTGGGGATCAAACCTAGGGCCTCAGAGTGCACAACGGCACTCTACCAACTGAGCTAAACCACAGTTTTGGAAGTTGAGATTTTCCAACCCTCGACAGTGGTGAGTGTTATGGTTTCTGGGTCTAGGATGTCTAAGCCATTGGCTCTTCAGGCTGAAGCAGGTCACTGGAACTCTTCCAGTGACTAGGGCCTACAGTTTCATTTTCTTTCTCTTTTTACAGGCATCTATCTTCCTCCAGCCCCAGTTCTTTGCCCTTTTTCACCTTCTTTTCTGCTATCCCTCCTTGTTTCTGTCCCCTCCACTCCCCATCATTTCTGTTATGGTTGCTCTCTGGAACTCTTCAGTTTCCTTTTGTTGCTGTTGGTTCTGTCACCACTGCTGCTGTAGAGGCAGTGGCTGCTGCCACTTTTTGCTGCTACTGCCACTTCTATATCATCTTTGTTGCAGCTGCCACCATTGCTCTTGTCAATGCTGCTACTACTGCCATAACTGCCACTGTCTCTGCTGTCACTTCCTTCTTTCTTCATGTTACCAGTTGAGCCTTCTCTATTAATGATGAGGATCAAAAGTAGATAAGAAAAGACAACCCAAGAGAAGCCTTTAATTGGGACTAATGTTGCAACTCTCCCCATCTGTCTTTCAGATTCTCATGCTGTAGGGCTTGCATGTTGCTGTACTGCTGAAATATATGACACTAGTATTTCACACACCAGCAGGGCCACTCATGGTGGGCAGGTTTCATCTGAGCTTCTGGACTAAGAAAGACTAGGGAGGGCCTGGCAGCCCACTTTCAAATGAATTAGTCATTGAAAACTTATGAATAGCAGAGAAGCACTGCCAAATATAGTGCTGGAAAATTAGTCCCCCAGGTTGGAAGAGAGTCAAAAGACAACTGGGGAAAAGTTGCCTCCTCATAGAAGAGTCAACCTTAATGATAGGAATGGAGTAAAACCCCTGGGACCTCCATTTGTTAATGTGGCATGACTCGAGAAGCACAGTGACTGCAACACATTGTTAGGTGCTGTCATCCCAGCTCTCAACTTCTTGGTTTATTATAGGAAAAATAATTATCAAAAGGAGTGCTTACAATAAGGACTTGTAATCAATATTAACAGTGGTTTGTTTCCCTTTTTATTTTTTTGAGACATGACATTTCTGTGTAGCTCATGCTGGCCTAGAAATCACTATGTAGACCAGGCTGGCCTCAAATTTATGGAGATCCCCCTACCCTAGCCTTCTGAATGCCAGGATTACAGGAATGTGCCACCATACCCAACAGTGATTCTTAACATTGTTTCATAGTGCCTTAAAAATGCCCTAAAGCCATTAGAGGGGTGAGTCCCTCTAATGTGTCTCAATATAAGCATATTAAAAATAAACTCTGTTAAGAAAAATATTGTTGTTGTTGTTGTTAGGTGCCATCGAGTGGAGTCCGACTCATAGCGACCCTATGTACAGCAGATCGAAACACTTGCCGATTCTGTGCCAGGCAAACAATCTTATTTATGTTTAAGCCCATTGTTGCAGACACTGTGTCAATCCATCTGGTGGAGGGTTTTCCTCTTTTACGTTGACCTGCCACTCTTCCAAACATGATGTCCTTCTCCAGGGATTGTTCTCTCCTGACTACATGTCCGAAATATGTAAGATGCAGTCTGGCCATTTTTGCTTCCAAGGAGCACTCTGGTTGTACTTCTTCTAGGACAGATCTGTTGGTTCTTTTGGCAGTCCATGGTATATTCAATAGACGTCTCCAGCACCACAATT
>VMDO01002187.1:8769-19534 GCA_007922755.1 Pedetes capensis
TGGGAGACCGCCTGGGAACACCAGAAGCTGTAGGCTTGGGAGAAGGACCTGGCAACCCCCTCCCAAAAATCAATCTGCCATTGAAAACCCTATGAACAGCAGAGAAGCACTGACAATAGTGTTTCCCCTGTTGTACAGAGGGTCGCTATGAGTCGGATACCGACTCGACAGCACCTAACAACAACAACAACAACAACATTTCTGTGTTTACACGTTTCCCCTCCTATATCTAACACCTTTTTACTTCCTTCTTATGAATTTTTAAAATTCTGTTTTTTTTACCTTAATAGGGTTTTTTTCCTTTACTTTAGGAGGATTTCCTTTTGTTGTTTTTCCCTTTGTGATATTTACATAGGAAATTGGAAAATGTGTGTATTATTATTGGTGATGATAAATATAAATCCTCCAGAATTTTCCTGAGGAAAACATTCAGATGTGTGAAATATTTAGAATGATATCAAATGGTATGTTATCACTGATGTACATTCCTTTCTTTCTCAAGTGTAGTGGCAGTGACATACACAGGGTTCGAGATAAGTTATAATGACTTCTATGGATTTGGCTGAGTCATTTATAAACCTTACAAGCAAGGTTTGGGATACATTATTAATATATTGTGAGATCTGTAAAAATAGTTGGAAAGAAAAAGCTGTCTGTAGATGAGTTTTTCAGCAAATTGCTGTTACCTTCTAAAACAGTTTTTTAAAACTTGATTTTCTTTTTTCAGTTCAGCATCCTCTTACATACCTGCTTTATTATCCTTTGTGTTTCATTAATTCTACTTTATTCATGTTTCAACTTAATGTGGGCTCAGATTTACTTATGGCTTTTCCTCTATTTTGTTGTTGTTGTTATATTTGTATGTGGTTTTGGAGTTGGATCTTTTTTTAAAATAATGCTTATTTTAATGTGATCTTCATCTTAACAACTTCTCTAATATATATATATATATATATATATATATATATATATATTTAGTAACATTTGAGTTCAGATTTTTAGAAAGGATGTTTTTGAAAAGGAAGTTTTTTAGGAATATACTTTCTAACTCTTCCCTCCCAAAAAAACTTTTTCCTGCTCTCTTTTCATTGCTTTCATGTCTTATGTTTGAGTGGTTTTTTTGTTTTGTATTTATTTATTTATTTTTTTGCTGCGTTTTGTTTGTTGTCTTTTTGTGGTGGTTATTGTGAAACCGGGTCTCACTATGCAGCCTAAGCTGGTCTTGAACTCCAGATCCTTCTGTCTAAGTCTCCTGACTGCTGGGATTATTGAATGTGATGCTATGATGTTGACTTATGATGTTTTTCAGATTACTAAAGTACATATCCATAGGTGTTTTCTTTCTGAATAAATGCTCAACAAAGAAAACCACCAGAAAGAATAAGATCCCACAAAAACTGAGTGTAGAAAAGTAAACTCACCAAACCTGGGTGTGGTGGCTCATGCTTATAATGTAAGCACTCAGGAGGCAGTGGTAGGAAGATCATGAGTTGGAGGCCAGCCTGGGCTACACAGTGAAACCTTATCTCAAAAACAAAACAAAACAGAGCCGGGAGTGGTGGCACACGCCTGTAATCCCAGTGGCTTGGGAGGTAGAGGCAGGAGGATCGCAAGTTTGAGACCAGATGCAGTCTGTGTAATTTAGCGAGACCCTGTCTCAAAAAAGTAAAAAAATGGGCTGAGGGTGCAGCTCAGTGGCCCAGTACTTGCAACTTGCAGAGCATGCAAGCGTGAGGCCCTGGATTCATCCTCTAGTACCGCAAAAAAAAAAAAAAAAAAAAAGGAGGACTCATAGGACTCATAATACTCATAATGACTAATGAGTATAGATGATACAGAGCAAAAGCAGCACAGGCTAAGGCGCCTGGTCATAGTCCGTGGAAACCCAAATTCTAGCCTTGACATTTCCTTGCTCAGCATGCACATAATTCCCCAGGAAATGAATTGTGTCAATGCATGTGAAATATCACTAACCAAGGAAGCTTACTACACACTCTGTGCCCAGGGTTTCTTTTTAGGGATAAGTGTGTAAGTATGCCTAGGATATACACAAACTCTGGACTCCCAGAAGGAAAAGCAACTGTTAAGCCAAAATAATATTATTTATACAAACTGTTCAGACTCAAGCCACTTTTGGCTGGGCGCGGTGGCGCATGCCTGTAATCCCAGCAGCTTGGGAGGCAGAGGCGGGAGGATAGCAAGTTCGAGACCAGAGGCAGTCTGCGTAATTTAGTGAGACCCTGTCTCAAAAAGTAAAAAAAAATGAGCTGGGGGCGCAACACAGTGGTCCAGCATTTGCAGGGTATGCAGGGGCGGGGCTCTGGGTTCAACCCCCAGTACCGCAAAAAAAAAAAAAAAAGCCACTTTTACCAGCTATTGCTGGGAACTCTCCCAAAATATAAGTTCCCAGATGTCAGTCAATGGCCAAACTTGCAAACAGGATTTTGTAAGGACAGCTGTTCAAGCCCATAAATTGTTTTCTGCATAATGTTGTCTCACAGAGAATGAAAAATATTATTCTAGGCAAGCACGGTGGCACAAACCTGTAATCCCAGTGGCTCGGGAGGCGGAGGCAGGAGGTTCACAGGTTCGAGACCAGAGGCAGCAGTCTGCATAATTTAGCAAGGTCCTGTCTCAAAAAGTAAAAAGAATGGGCTGGGGTGCAGCTCAGTGGTACAGCATTTACAAAGCATGCAAGCGAGAGGCCCTGGCTTCAACCTCCAGTACCGCAAAACACACACACACACACACACACACACACACACACACACATATGTATACATATATACGTATATATGTATATGTATACATATATATACACATATGTATATACATATACATGTATACATGTATACATATGTATATATTGATCTCAAAAGAGCTGGGCATGGTGGTACATGCCTATATTCCTAGAGACTCGGAAGGTGGAGGCAGCCTACATAACTTAGCAAGACCTGGTCTCAAGAAAAATTTCAAGAAAGGGCCTGGGTGTGCAGCTCAGTGGTAGAGCTCTTGCAATGTATGTATGAAGTCCTGGGTTAAGTCATCAAATACCAGGGGAAAAAATGATCTCAAAATATCACTTATAGTTGAGATAGTGAATAGACAGATTTTTCACTACTCAGATGATTCTATTAAATCAAAGTAAACAAAGTTTATTTCTCCTCAAACCTTTTGCAACTTACTGTATATGTTCACATTTGTATTATCTTTTTCCTTTTTCTTTTTTTCAGGGATGGGGATTGAACTCAGGTCCTCCCACATGCTAAGCAAGTGCTCTACCACTAAGCTACATCCCTAGCCCTGTCTTATCATTTTTCCTTTTTTCTTCATCTCATGAAAAGTCAATTTGCCTCTCTTCTTAGTCAACTTTATATATTTACTCCACTATACAGGTGAAGGGCTGGGATTTAGCTCAGTTGGTAGAGCGCTGCAGTCTCTGAGGTCCCGAGTTCAATTCCCAGCACCGCAAAAATGGGAGAAGGACCTGGCAATCCACTCCCAATGCAATCCCGAAACAATCAGCCATTGAAAACCCTATGAGGGTCGCTATGAGTCAGATACCGACTGAAGGGCACCTAACAACAACAACAACAATACAGGTGAAACTATAGCAATGGTGAACAAAATGATAACCATATAAACAAGAAAGCTGTTCCGTTCACCTTGGGAATTACAAAGGAAATTGTTGGATGCTCACATCTACCTTGGAGCCACATTACCGCCTGGATTTTTTGATAGATGCCCTGTTATTTTTAGCAAGATACATATGTTTACTTAATGCCTTTTCTGCTTACCATAAGTATCCTTATCTACAGGCTCTGACATCTCAGAGAATAGATAAAATTGTGGTTATTTCACCCATTGGACAATGAAATATATTGATTTCCAAATTGATTATATTTTAAACTGCCCTGGAAATGTAATTTGTAATTTCACATTGCTTTGGTTTTTTGTTTGTTTGGGGCTTTGTTTGGCTTTGTTTTTGTTTTTGTATTTGAGATAGGATCTCCCCATGTAGCCCAAGGTGGCCTAGAACTCATGATCTTCCTTCCTCAGCCTCCCAAATGCTGGAATGACAGGCATATGCCACCAATCCCAATTTACAACCCCAGTTTTCTCACTAAACAGTGTATCTTAAGGAATATATAAATACTGTTAAAGTTTGTCATATAGAAAAGGAAAAAAAGTATTAATCTGTACACCATCATCATTTACTAATAAAGGGAGAAAAAAGAAAAGAAACAAAAAATAAATGTAACACAAATTTATATGGTGCCATGAGATTCAAAAGATATTTTTCAAGCCAGGTACCGTGACACTTGCCTATAATCCCAGAAGTCAGGAGGCTGATGCAGGAAGATTGGGAATTCAAGACCAGCCTGAGCTACATAATGAGACCTTTTCTCAAAAATCAAAATCAAAAATAAAAGCAAAAAAGAAACTTACTCTCCTACCAAATTTAAAATCTACCATAAACCATTATTAACTATATTCATCACACTTTTCAACAGGTCTCTGTTTTCTCCCCTGCCCTTGCTGTGCTGGGCATTGAACCTAAGGCATTGAGTATGACAAGTAAGTGTTCTACCACTGAGTAAACCCTCAGAACTCCCACCCTTCCTCTTCTCCTTCTCGTTCTCCTTCCTCTTCTTCTTCTCCTTTTCTTTGTGTGATATAACTCAAAAGAAGCAAAAGGAGAGAAAAAAACCCCTTATTCCTTCTGTCTAATGACTTTGTACCCTTTGACCATCATTTCCCCATTCACACCACTCCTTTAGTCTCTGGTAATCACCATTCTCTCTCTGCTTCTGAGCTCAACTTAGATTGCATATATAAGTGAAAATGTGTGGTATTTGGCTTTCTGTGTCTGGTCTATTTCATTAATATAATGGTCTCCAGTTCCATCCATGTCACTGTAAATGACAAGATTTCATTCTTTTTTATGGTTGAATAATATTCTATTGTGTATATGTACCATATTTTCTTTATCCATTCATCAGTTGATGAGCACTTAAGTTATTTCCATTTCTTGGCTATTGTGAATAGCACTGCAATAAACAAGAGAGTAGAGAGTACAAAATGTCTCTTCACCATGCTGATTTCATTTCCTCTGGATGTATACCCATTAGTGTGATTGCTGGATCATACAGTAGTTATACTTTTAACTTTTTGAGGTACCTCCATACTGTTCTCCATAATAACTGTGGTATTACATTCCTACGAACAATGCACAAAAATTCCCTTTTCTCTATATTTTTTTCCAGCAAACTTTTTTTTTTTTTTTTTTTTTTTTTTTTTTTTTTTTTTTTTTTTTTTTTTTTTTTTTTTTTTTTTACATACTGGGGGTTGAACCCAGGGCCTGGTGATTGCATGCTTTGCAAATTCTATACCACTGAGCTGCACCCTTAGCCCATTTTTTCAATTTTTGAGATAGGGTCTCTCTAAATTACAGACTGCCCCTGGTCTCAAACTTGTGATCCTCCTGCCTCCATCTCCTGAGTGGCTGGAATTACAGCCACAGCGTGGTGTGCCACCACGCCCAGCCATTGTTTAGATTTTTATTGATGGAACTTCCCTTTAGTAAAATGAGATTATATATTGTATAGGTTTAAGAAGAGAATCACAAGGAAATGGCCTGGGCAAGTCTAAAAAGGCACAGAAGGCAAAACTTAAATGTTATATACATTTTGACCCCAAGTACGGCTCATTGCTACTTTAACATTTTTATTATTTAAAATATCTCTCAAAAATAATATCTCTATGTAGGCAGTCCTCACAGCAACGTCCCTGGTAGTTGTGTCAAAGTTCTTGACTTTTAGCCTGTGAAATTCAAACCAGATTCTGGGGTAAAAACTTTTTCCTTTTCCATGTCTCCCAAACTTCCCTATCTTTCCACCCTGCCTCAGCTATAGAAAGTATAGGGAGGAAGGTGTTGTGGCACATGCCTGTAATCCCAGCACTTGGGAGACTGAGGCAGGAGGGTTTGAAGGAAGCCTGGGCTACACAGTGAGTTATAAGACAGCCTGGGCTACACAGTGAGACAGTCTCAAAAAACAAAACAAAACAAAATAAAACAAATGAAAAAACAGACCGGAATGGATAAGCTAGAAAGGAATATCAGATTGAGGGTAAAGTTCTTCATTTTAAAAGGGAAGATGTTCTGGGGAAAAGAAGAGATAGAAGTAGTATATTAGTTGAAAGAGTGGATGAATTAATAAATAAGCAAATTTCTTCAAGTTATATTTATTGAATGCTAGGTTCCTTAAATTTACTATTGTTGTTGTTGTTAGGTGCCATCAAGTCAGTATCCGACTCATAGCAACCCTCATAGAGTTTTCAATGGCTGACTGTTTCAGCATTGCCTTGGGAGTGGATTGCCAGGTCCTCCTCCCATTTTTTGCGGTGCTGGGAATTGAACTTGGGACCTCAGAGACTGCAGCGCGGCACTCTACCAATTGATCTAAATCCTAGCCTAATAATAAAACAGAACAATTCTAACAATATATTGTAATAAAAGCTAAATGAATGTTTTTTTATTTATATATTTTTTGGTGGTGCTAGGGATCAAACCGTCAAACGTAGGGCTTCATACGTGCAAGAGAAGCACTCTACCATTAAGCTACATCCCCATCCTCAATCTTACCCTCAAAATATCTTCCTCTATTGTACTCAACCTTCTTGTTGACCACAGGTACCTGAAACTGCAGCTAAGAGGGACAGTGCTACTATATTATCAAGGGAGAAGATGCATGGTAGTAGCTCCAGAATTTCTTTTCTGTTTTGTTTTGTTTGAGACAAAGTCTCACTGTGGAGCTCTGGTTGGCCTGGAATTTGCTATGTAGTCCAGATTGGCCTCAAACTCAAATCCATCCTTCTGCCTGAGCCTCCCCAGTGCTGGGATTATTGGCATGGTCCACTACGCCCAGTTATAGCTCCAGAATTTCTGTAAATGAGAAGCCTGGTGGCTGGGAATGTATTACAATATATTTTTAGAACTGTTCTACTTTATTATTAATTGTCATTAATCTCTTACTGTGCCTAATTTATAAATGAAATTTTATTGTAGGTGTGTATGTATGTATGTAGTTCAGCAATGTACAACACTTGCCTAGCATGTGCGAGACCCTGTGTTTCATCACTAGTACCTAAATAAGAAAATAAAAATAAAAGAGAAGCTAGATAGGCATGGTGGTGCATTCCTATAATCCCAGTGGCTCCGGAGGCAGAGGCAGGAGGATTGCAAATTCGAGACCAGAGGCAGTCTGGGTAATTTAGTGTGACCCTGTCTCAAAAAACTTTTGAAAAATGGGCTGAGGCTGCAGCTCAGTGGTCCAGCACTTGCAAAGCACGAAAGTGCAGGGCCCTGGGTTAAACCCCCAGTACAAGCAAGCAAGCAAGCAAGAAAGAAAGAGAGAGAGAGAGGGAGGGAGGGAGGGAAAGAAAAGAGAAGCTTGAAGGTAGTGATCAGTTTGGAAGGGTGTGTGGAATAGGGCTAGGGTGGAGAAGGGGATTTGACTCTAAAATCTCTCAGCACTTTAGATCAGATTGATAAAATGACAAAGAGCAGAGTGCACTCACTGAGATAGTTGGGACTAACTCCTCTCAGTCTAGTCTTCCCTGCTGCCACTGCAAACAACTGTGATCAAACAATAATATCTTTTTTTTTTTTTTTTTTTTTTTGGTGGAACTGGGGGTTGAACCCAGGGTCTTGCGCTTGCATGCTCTGCAAGTGCTGGACCACTGAGTTGCACCCTCAGCCCATGTTTTTTACTTTTTTGAGACAGGGTCTCGCTAAATTACACAGACCACCTCTGAACTCAAACTTGTGATCCTCCTACCTCCACCTCCCGAGCCACTGGGATTACAGGCATACGCCACCACAGCCGGTTTAACCAATAATATCTTAGTGAATATTCACTTTAACAGATCTATGGCAAGGAGGTAGGAGCATTTGAGTCTTCATGGGAGGAATGTGTGTGGTGGAAAAGTAGATGAGGGAAGGATTTCATTCGAAAGTTGTGATTTCAGTTGACTCCTTATTTTTTGTTTGTTATTTTGTGGGGGCAGCAGGGTCTTGTTATAATGCTCAGGTTGTAACTTGAGATCCTCCAGCCTCTGCGTATCAAGTGCTGGGATTACAGGGCCACCACACCTTGATGACTCATCACGTTTGAAAAAAATTGTATTCTAGTGGGGTGCAGTGGCACACACCTGTAATCCCAGCAACTCAGGAGGAAGAGGCAGGAGGATCGCAAGTTTGAGACCAGAGGCAGTCTGCTTAATTTAGCAAAACCCTGTCTCAAAAAGTAAAAAAAAAAAAGTGGGGGGAGGGCTGGAAGTACAGCTCAGTGGTATAGCACTTGCAAAACATGCAAGCACAAGGCCTTGGGTTCAACCCCCAGTACCACCAAAAAAAAAAAAAAAAAAAAAAAAGAAAGAAAGAAAAAGAAAAAAGTTGTGTTCTAAACATGAGGAATCTTTAAAGATATAGAAAAATTAGAGATTCTGGTAAATTGTTCAGAACATGACAAAGTGAGGATATGGCTCCAGATGAAGGGGAAGTGATGGCCCAATTGCAATAGGACGTTATGTTATGCCAAGACTTTAGAAATGCATATTGTAACTGATGGGAATTGCTGGGGGATATTTTGACACAGGAGTAACATGTTAAAATTATGGTTAGGTGCCTTTGAGTTGGGTCTGACTCATAGTGACCCTCATAGGGTTTTCAATGGCTGATTGTTTTGGGAGTGGTTTCTCCCACTTTCGCGGTGCTGGGAATGAAACCCCGGTCCTCAGAGAGTGCACAGCAGCACTCTATCAACTGAGCTAAACCTCAGTCCAATGACAAAATATCACATAACATTTTAGGCAGATCATAGAAACATGCATTTGAAAAAGGTACAAGCAACATGACCCAAACCCTTCTTTATCAGTGAAAACTTGGGAAATAAGGCAAAATCTCTACCCTCATAGAATTTACATTCTAATGAGGAAAGGCAGAAAAAAAAAAAAGATGTGAATTAGTGATAAATGCTAGAAAGAAAAATAAAACAGGGTAAGGAACATGATTACATGAAGATACCTTCCTTATGGCAAAGTTAATGTTCTTTCCATAATTCTCATAGCAATCATAGAATGTAACAGGGTTTCAAGACTGCCTCTTTCTAATACAACATTTTCATTCTAAACCGAAACCTAAATATTTCAAGCCTATGCAAATATTTCATCCATTGTGCAATAACTTGTTTTCCTCTTTTTTTCCCAGTTGTGTTGTGGATCACCCCAGGGCTTTGTGCATGCTAGGTAAGCGTTCTACCACTTAGCTATGTATACTCTGTGCCCACTTCTTTTCCTTCTTAAATATGTGTTGTCTTACCAAAGCCCAGAAAATGAGGAGCTGCGCTGAGAACTTTTCTCTGTCTATTCCTACACTGTCTTCATATCTCAACCAGACACATCTGTTCACCATTTTGTGTGTGTGTGTGTGTGTGTGTGTGGTACTAGGGATTGAACCCAAGGCATCGCGCTTGCATGCTTTGCAAGTGCTGGACCACTGAGCTGCGCCCCCAGGCTCCCCCCTACTTTTTTTTTTTTTTTTACTTTTTGAGACAGGTCTCGCTAAATTACGAAGACTTCTTCTGGTCTCGAACTTGCGATCCTCCTGCCTCCGTCTCCCAAACCGCTGGGATTACAGGCGTGCGCCACCATGCCTGGCCCGTTCACCATTTTTAAGACATTCATTTCCAAAGTTTGGTTTATTAGACCTTGTATGTCTCCTCTCTGCCTTCATTTTTTTCTTTTAAGAAACATACCTGGGGTCCTAGCTCAGTGGTAAAGCGATTGCCTAGCATGTGCAAAGCCCTGGGTTTGATCCCTGGCATCATAAACAAAACAAAACAAAAAACAAGAAACATACGGCATACTGAGTGCTTGATTTGGCAGATATATTGTTAAATGTATTTAATTAGAGAAGATCAAGAAACAGCTGTGGCTTCTAGAGCTAACAGTCCTATTATGTGGGGGTAGGAGATCAGAACCTGGGCCTGGAATCTGTTATGCCAAAGTGGAAAATCCTGCTGCCTGGGGACCTTCCGTGCCTGGTTTAAAGTTGATACAATTGGCCTGCTGTGGAGAATTTAGGAGACATGAAATGGGGAGAAATATATAAATAATAATGAGAATTAGCTGGGATTTAGCTCAGTGGGTAGAGCGCTGTGCTGCAGTCTCTGAGGCCCCAAGTTCAATTCCCAGCACCGCAAAAATGGGAGAAGGGCCTGGCAATCCACTCCCAAGGCAATCCCGAAGCACTCAGCCATTGAAAACCCTATGAGGGTCGCTATGAGTCGGATACCGACTCGACGGCACCTAACAACAACACAACAATGAGAATTAACTTCATTAAGGTTTTATTGTAGTTCCTCCAAGTGTGAAACTCTGCTCAATTCCCACTCTTTCATACATGTGGCCTAACAGAAGACTCTCCTTGAGCAGTTCCTTAGTCTAAGGAATCACAAGGTCAAGGAAGGGTGGTGCCCAGAAATCTGCACTTTAATAAAGCCTATTCCTAAGCCTTTGTTATGTATGCTAAAAATTTGAGAATCCTTAGCCTCTCCTATTTTTTCTTACTTCACCTTCACCAGATTGAAGTACCATTATTAGCTTTATTTTATGGAGGAGGAAATTGAGGCTGAGAATGGTTAATAAACTTGCTAAGGTCACACTAAGCCTGCAGCCATAGCACTGTGAAATCTGATCCCGA